>JBBPBX010012546.1:5123-53868 GCA_038048925.1 Garcialebias charrua
AAGAAAAACAAAGCCAGATTTGGCTCAGGAAGAAATTAAAGCAAAATGTTTGTACAATTAAACTGTAACACTGTAGCAAACTCAATTTCAATCAGTGTCAAGGTCATAAATATTGTGTTTCTCTCAAACAGTTTGTTTTAAATCAGTCATAGCAGGTGCACAAAACAGAGGCAACTGGGCTCGGAAAGACAAAAAGAGAAAAAAATGTTCTCTTTGCTTCGACAATTAAACCTTTTAGCTACTGATTAACACTTTTCAAATGTCTCTTACTGCTGCTGCAGCTACTGTCACTGATGTTCTGTATCTGTCTATTGTCTCTGTCCAGACTGCAGACTGGTGATCCACAAAAACTGTTTCAAAAGTACTTCCCAGTTGAAATTATTAATTTATTTCACCATAAATGATGCTAAAAGTTAAAGGGATCCCTGACTAGTAAGAACAATAAACCTAATTTAATAAAGATTTGCTTGAGCTATAAAACAAAACTGTAATGCTGGATCCCCACCGCACGCATCTCGCGCAGCCGAAGCAGCCACTTTACATTGAAGTCTATGGGGACGCGAATCTTGGAGCAGCGGGTCGTGTCGCGGCGCATCTACAGCATACAAACAGCGTGAAAGTGAGCAGCAGCTGTTTCCTACTCCCGCGTCGCATCCGAGCAGTGGCTGTGGAAGCACGGAATGCCGTGCTTCCACAGCTAGATTCAGCTCGCTGCTCAGCAGCAAACAATCAGGACCAATCAGGAGAGACTCTGCCATGTGATCACGCAACGACGACGGGACGGAATTAGGTGGGCACCGTGCGAAACGTTTAACAGATGAAAAAAATCCCGCGGTAAACATGGAGGAGAAACTTACAGCAGGTCGTCAAACTGGGGGCGGGTGACACGGAAGTACCGCTGAAAGCGCTCCTCGTCTGCGCGCAGCTCCTGGATCAGATGGTGAAATTCACTGAATTCATGACGCCTCTCTAATGTGGGGTGAATCCAGAATCGTCGTTGTGCACGGCGTCTGCGTGTTGCTGCTTTGTAGATTAAGTACAACAAGGCAATTCTTCGTATTGCGTCCGCCATTTTTCTGAGACCGGAAATAAACAAACACCGGAGCGGAAGAGGACCAACACGCTCCTCCTCCCACTGCAGACGCGTTAGATGAGGACAGTCATCTGTTGACAAGCAGCCAGTACAGTGCGTTTGGAGATTTTTGGAAGCGCAATATGCTTTAGGTGAGGATGAGGCATAAGAATACTTACTGCTCGTCTACCCCACTGCGGCTGCTTGTCTACCCCTCTGTGGCTGCTCGTCTCCATCTGCGGCTGCTCGTCTCCCTCTGCGGCTGCTCGGCTTCGCCTCTGCGGCTGCTCGACTTCGCCTCTGCGGCTGCTCGGCTTCGCCTCTGCGGCTGCTCGACTTCGCCTCTGCGGCTGCTCGACTTCGCCTCTGCGGCTGCTCGACTTCGCCTCTGCGGCTGCTCGACTTCGCCTCTGCGGCTGCTCGACTTCGCCTCTGCGGCTGCTCGACTTCGCCTCTGCGGCTGCTCGACTTCGCCTCTGCGGCTGCTCGACTTCGCCTCTGCGGCTGCTCGACTTCGCCTCTGCGGCTGCTCGACTTCGCCTCTGCGGCTGCTCGACTTCGCCTCTGCGGCTGCTCGACTTCGCCTCTGCGGCTGCTCGACTTCGCCTCTGCGGCTGCTCGACTTCGCCTCTGCGGCTGCTCGACTTCGCCTCTGCGGCTGCTCGACTTCGCCTCTGCGGCTGCTCGACTTCGCCTCTGCGGCTGCTCGACTTCGCCTCTGCGCTGCTCGACTTCGCCTCTGCGGCTGCTCGACTTCGCCTCTGCGGCTGCTCGACTTCGCCTCTGCTGCTGCTCGACTTCGCCTCTGCGGCTGCTCGACTTCGCCTCTGCTGCTGCTCGACTTTGCCTCTGCTACTGCTCGACTTCGCCTCTGCGGCTGCTCGTCTCCCTCTGCGGTTGCTCGTCTTCGCCTCTGCGGCTGCTCGACTTCGCCTCTGCAGCTGCTCAACTTCGCCTCTTCGGCTGCTCGACTTCGCCTCTGCGGCTGCTCGACTTTGCCTCTGCGGCTGCTCGACTTCGCCTCTGCGGCTGCTCGACTTCGCCTCTGCGGCTGCTCGACTTCGCCTCTGCGGCTGCTCGACTTTGCCTCTTTCGGCTGCTCGACTTTGCCTCTGCGGCTGCTCGACTTTGCCTCTGCGGCTGCTCGACTTTGCCTCTGCGGCTGCTCGACTTTGCCTCTGCGGCTGCTCGACGCCGCCTCTGCGGCTGCTCGACGCCGCCTCTGCGGCTGCTCGACGCCGCCTCTGCGGCTGCTCGACGCCGCCTCTGCGGCTACAGGATCCAGGCTCAGATTTCTTGTTTATAAACCTTTTAGGTTTTGTAATTTAAGGGGGTGGAGTGTTACGGCCCCTGGCCTCTTGGCCTCCTTTTTGTTGTTAAGCAGGTTGAGCTGTGAGAGAACACCGACCTGATGGGCTGCATGGAGGCTGCAAGAGAGCAGTGATCCTATTGGACAAGCAAAGGATTGCAAGCCAATCAGACTCTGATGAGCCCCACCTGCACCATGTAAAAGGCTCCTGAAACCATTCCTCCAGGGGGGACAGCTAGTAGGCAGAGGTTTAAGCTGCTTTCCCCCACCTTTGGTGTTTGAAGCTGCTTGGACAGTTTTGAACATTTAGTTATTGCTTGTTTGGCTAAGCAGTTTGTCTAAGCAGTTTATCTCAGCTCTAGACATGTTTTAACACAGACTAGAACGGTGTGTTTGGGAGGCTTGGTGCTCCCTTTGTGTCCTTTCTTCTGGGTTGTTTTGAGTTTACTTTAGATTGACTTGTTTGAACATTTTGTAATTTAACTTGCACTTAATATTCTTTGAGTTTGTTAGTCCTTTTTTTGTTTTAATTGGGTTAAACCATTTTGTATTTTGGTTTTGTGAAACCTTCCTTTTTAATAAATACATGTTCCATTCCACTTTTCTCTGGACACATTTATGTTACACCCCTGAACTCCTAGACCACCGGGGGGGTCGTAACATAAGTGGCTGTTTGGTAAAAAAAAAAAAATGGATGTAACCATGTTCTTTATGCTGGAATGCATTCTGGGTAAATTAGACTGGTCGTTCCATCTAGCAAGAAAGTAGGTTTTGGACAATGGCCGACACACAGCCCTTTAAATTTGAACTGGAGGACACGGACAGAGAGAAGAATGAAGAAATGACTCAGCCTGCAACTGAAAATGATGAAGATTGAACGGATGAAGAGGAGTCAGACAGACAAGTAAGTATTTGAGCAGCTTATGAGAGATCATGTTGCACAGAGCTCTGCTTTTATCACAAGCTGTTTCAACAAGCATTGGGATAAAACAATATTATATATTTTTAAAAGTGTACTACACATCATGTAATAATAATAAAGATTTTAAGATGTATTTGTTTAATGTACCTGCTGTTTGACCTAATTTGGGTCACAGAGATGTTGGAGTCAACGCAAAGCCAAATATTTCAATCAAACCAATGCTTGGCACACAACCACACCATAATCACTGTAACAAGTGAAACCTGTCCAATGCTGCCCCGTGGATATAAAACTGCAAGGCTGGCTTGTGAAACACACACCTAGGCTTTAGCCTCTTAGTAACGTGACCAAATTTCTGTAAATGAATTTGGGGACATTTCCAACTTGGAGACAAAAATAATTCAATTTTATCAAATTGAAATTAAGAAGGGGTCGGGCTCTCCAATCTCTGGTGCTGAGGTCACCAAGGTGGTTAAAAAGCTTTGCGGTGGCAGGGCTCCAGGGGTGGATGAGATTCGCCCGGAGTTCCTTAGGGCTTTGGATGTTGTGGGGTTGTGTTAGCTTACATGACTCTGCAATATCGCGTGGACATCAGGGGCAATTCCCTAAGATTGCAGACTGGGGTGGTGGTTCCCCTATTCAAAAAGGGGGACCGTGGAGTGTGTTCTAACTACAGGAGGATCACACTCTTTAGCCTCCCTGGTAAGGTTTAATTCATGGCCTAAGAGGCGTTGGCACGTTTTCATAGGGACCCGTTGGTCCAATTTAAACTTTTCCAGGCAACGGCGAATGGAGGAAACTCGTTTCTTCGAGAGCCATGCTCTGTACTGGATGGTGTCGATCTGTACTCCCAAAAATACAGTAACCCGTGATGGAGTCAAATCACTTTTTTGTAGGTTTATGACAAAACCAAAAGACTCCAGGTGAAAAATCACCCTGTAGGAATGTGACTGGGCCTGCTTTCTGATTTCAGCCAGAATCAGCAGGTCATCAAGGTAATTCATGACCCTAAGTCCTTGATTCCTAAGAGGGGTCAGGGCTACATCCAAACATTTGGTAAATGTACGCAGAGCAGTCTTTAAACCAAAAGGTAAGGCTTTGAATTCATAAGCATTACCCTCTAAGGCAAAGCGGAGAAACTTCCTGTGTTTCCTCCATACACCTATATGGAAATAGGCATCTTTTAAATCCAGTGTACACGCGTAGTCTCCAGGTCTCACAGACTGGAGAACTTGCCGCAGTGTAAGCATCTTGAACTTGAATGTTTTAATCCTCTTGTTGAGAGTCCTGAGATCCAGAATCATCTCAGGGAATGATCCTTTGTGGGCACCAGGAAGTATTTACTCTAGTGGCCAGAGCGTAGCTTGCGTCCTGAGACCAGGTTAATCACTCCCTTTTGCAGCATTGTTGAGGCTTCCTCCCTCAGTACATGTGCACGTTTAGGGTTAATTTTAGATTGCAGCACCCCTGTGAAGCGGGACAGTTTCTTTGAGAACTGTAACTTGAACCCATGTCGTATCGTTGTCATGACCCAATCATTTGGTAGATACGCCTTCCAGGCTTGCGCATGTGTGCTGAGCCTGGAGGGCATGTTGAATTGTTGCTCTTCATGTTTTAGCGCAGAAGGGGTGACCTTTGACCCCTCTTGCGCTCTTTCGAGCAGGCTGGTCGGCCCGAGAGAAGATATCGCAAGATATGACCGTCCTTGGCAGGGCTCGTGTATCTTGCTGTGGTTCATAGTTTGACCATGTGGTTTGTTTATAAAAATGGGACTCGAGTCAAGGACCAGGGCAGTCTGTGCTTTGGTACTTTTATTTTTGTGCATGTCTGAAACAGTGTTTGTTTTGTTTACACATGCAAAATTCGAGTCATATTTGATGCGTGCACACATGCCACTCACTCCTCGTAGTCTTTTACAAGGGGAGACTGGGCTCAAGAGGTCAGGTTCCCGTACCACGTGGGCAGGTAAACCTGTAAAATTGTCAGATCATCCTATTATATCAGGTTTGAGTCTGTTTTCCACATCGGGTCACTGAAGAGGTCCTTGGCCGGTATTGGAAGGTTTCGCCGCCACCAGCAGGTCTCTTCCGTGGTGGGTCACGCATGTCTTCCTTTGGGGGTGCAAAGCTTTTCCTTGGCAACCCCTCGTGGAGGGCCTCTGCCTGTGTGCGTCTTTGTTCCAGCCTAGCCTGGACGCGTTCCAATGCTTCCCCGAAGAGTCCCGTCGACTCGATGGGGTGCTGGAGAAAAGTGGACCTCTGGTTTTCTGGGAGGTCCGACAGAGTTAGCCAAATAGGGCGCTGGGCGACAACTATTTCCGCCATTGCCTTGCCTTAGGAAATGGCTATTGTCCCCATAATAATAATAATAATGAATTCAATTTATAACGCACTTTTCATTAATGAAAATCTCAAAGTGCTACAAAGTGCAACAGAATTAAATGTCAATAAAACAAGTAATAAAACAAGTAAAATAAATAACAGTATCAACTAAGATCAAAAGTAGAATCATGAGGAGGTAGAGTATGCTCGGTTGAAAAGAAAGGTCTTCAAGCCGCTCTTAAAGTCAACCACAGACTGTGGGGCTCTCAGACAGTCAGGAAGAGAGTTCCACAGGCGGGGGGCAGCCACACTGAAAGCCCGGTCTCCCATGGTCCTTAATTTGGTTCTCGGAATGTGAAGGAGCACGTACGTAGGAGCATCATACGGAGAACGAGGTCCGAGGCACAACGAGCCTCCTCCATGGCTTCTGTTGCGTCCTGCTCGTCTTTTGTCACCTGGATATGTTGGCGTTTTTCCGCCAGGTATGCCTGCACCATGGTCGATGCGTTCATTGCGTGAGCTACGAGGCCCTGAGCCTTGTAGCACTTCTTCAGTTGTTTCTCCGAAGCGCGACAGGTCTTGCTGGATAGCGTGTGTTTTGTCCCAGTGACTTTGGGGGCTAAATTAGCCACCAGAGTCTCCTCTATCGGGGGTGTGTTGGCGAGGCCTGCTGTCTCCATTCCTGCAATGTCGAGGAGTTGGGATAATGGCAGCATGATGGAAGCTCCGGGTTCCGCCCAGGAACGTTTGAGCTCCATGAGGAAGTCCGGAAAAATTGGCATTTTCTGCGACGTTGTCGATCGTTTCGCGTAAAAGTAGCTTCCCCCTAGCCTCGTAGCCTGTTGGCGAGGCGTGGGGTCTGGCCAGGTGACCTGCAGGGCATCTGCCGCGCTGTGGCACAGGTCGAACAAGGCAGGTACAGACAAGTCCGGTTCCGGTAAGATTTGCGCCAGGTTCCGGGAGGAATCAACTGTTTCCCCTTTGCGACCAAATTTGGCGTCTTGGTCGGACACTTCAGGCGTCGAGTCCTCGGCGGCAACTGAGGAGTCCGACATATTGTCCTCTCCGACTCGGCCGTTGCATTCCAGGTCAACGTTGTCGGGCTCCGGTTCAGGAGGGAGCACTTTAGTGCGACGTGCGACCTTCAGCACCGCCTTTCTAGCCATGGATTTAGCCAACGCGTTAGCCCGTCGTTTCCTCACCACTGCCGACAGTCGGAGGCAGTGAGAGCAAGAGTCGGGGAATTCCAGCACTTTCCTTGCATGCAGAATCCCTAGGCAGACAGGACAGGCCTTGTGGGTGTCAGTCGCCGAGAGGGAGTAGCCACATCCGTTGGGGCATGTACGCGAGCGAGGACTCATCGTCTTGGTTTTCCTCCTCCTTGTCCTCCGTTTTCCCTTCTCGGGAGCGAGAAGCGTCAAAGTTGTTCCTAGTTTTCTTTTGTTTGAAGCCGTCTTCTCCGTCGTCTTGCTTTCGCTGGTTAGCCTGCTAATGGTTAGCAGGAGGTTGTGACGCAGTTAGCGCCGTCGAGCGAAAAGCTGCGGAAAGAAGAAAACTTCGAAGGTGAGTAGAAAAAAGCTGGACCAGCTTTCCCCAGCCCAGCAGTACGCAGGAAATTTATCTGTACACTCAGTGTAGGGAGCAAGCTCACCTCAGTCGAGCGATGCGACAACAGAGAAATCCCACGAAGTTCAGGTGTTAAGCGAGGTGAAGGGCAAAAAGAGAAAGATGGAGGGGTGCAAGCCACTTAAGTACCCAGAGGCCGGGGCCTCTGGCGCGGCAGTGACGCCCCTAGCCGTAAAGGTGTGAGTATAGTCCTTCAGGTAATCGCGCGGAGGCGCAATTCCCATAGCAAGTATGTTGCACCGAGAGACCAACTGAAAGGGAACCAAGCTGACTAATTATAGGATTTATCAAAAAGGAAAGTCTTACGCCCAGTCTTAGAAGTGGTTTTTGGTTCAGTTCTTGCTTCATTCAGTTTCCATCACTGAGGAACTTTCATACATCTAAACTGAGTAGGCGAGTGAATTCAATTCAGTTTATTTACTGTATATAGTGCCAAGGCGTAGCGTAAGTCATCTCAGGGCACTGAACGAAACATTCATATACAGGTAGTCCTCGGGTTACGACGGTCTCGAGTTACGACGTTTCGTTGTTATGACGCATCTCCCATAAAAAATAAAATTATTATTATTATTTTGAAAAGCAGAGTTACGCAGTTTCCGGTATCACGTCGTAAACGTAGCGGCGGATAAATACTGCACTGTAAACTCTAAAAAAGCTACATCTGGTCCTCTGGACATTCAAAAAACAAACAAAACTGTAATGTGAACGTGGTTTTCTGTCGAAAACGGATTGCGGAATTCGGCAGATGGACTGAGCTGGACGGCAATTTTACGTCATAAACGTAATAGAGAATACGGCCGATGGACGGAGGAATACGGCCGATGGACGGAGGAATACGGCGTCACCAGCATCCCTGTAGGCCATAACTATTTTTTCCCTTCATTATGGCTCCCAAACTTATACAGGTAGTCCCCGATTTACGAGCGCTCTGATCTACGAGGTTCCAGACTTACGAGCTGGCAAATTTTTGGAAAAAACGCAAAAAATACTGAGTTTTCATGTGTTTTTTCACCACAGTTCGTTAGCTAAACATGTGGACACACGTTTCCGATCATTTTTATGCACTCATAAGCAGTTTTTTGATGAAAAACGAGTGTTTGTAGTCGCGCTAGCGAAACCGTTCCAATTTACGAGCGAAATTCCGGACTTACGAGAGACATGGCAACCGTTCCGAAATACGAGATTTCCGGTTTACGAGCGCCTCGTTGTAACGGATCTCGCTCGTAAATCGGGGACTACCTGTAATGTGTTCTTTGATAATTATGTAAGGTACTGTGTTAGGATAAGCTAAGTGCTTGGTAATACAGTACTGTACATGTATATAATATGGTGCAGTATGTACGTATATTTTGACTTGTATCGAAAATCGGTTTACGCCACCACGTAGGAACGGATCTACGCCGTAAGTCGAGGACTACCTGTATATAAAAATAAATTATCATTATTTATCTGAGGAGCAGACTGCTTTGAATTTAACAATCTCAGAACTCTCATCTTCAGCAAGCACAAAGACGACAGTGGAAATGAAAAACTCCCTCATGAGGAAGAAACCTTTAGCAGAACCAGGCTCAAGACAAGTGGCCGTCTGCTTCGACCAGCTGGGTATGAGAAGAACAGATACACAATGGTAGGTTGAAAACGTAAACACATCCCAGCCCTATTTTGTTTTTATTGTTTTAATTGAACAGCTGACAACACTAGAAACATAGTCATATGACATGCGCGCGCGACCGAACGAGCCATGCACGTGACCGTATGACACGCATGCGCAACTTGTTTGGCGTGCAAGTGCAAATGAGCAGCGCAGCAAGAGTGAAAGAGATTGAAGGAAAAACCCTCAAAATGATGTGAAAAGTCATGATCCACTGTTTCTTTGTTTTTTTCCGATCCTGCTTCAGTTTCAAATGCAAAAATAATCCCAATAAAGAAAATTGAAGTCAAAGATGAGACTTTCTTATTGATTTTATTGCACAAAATAATTATTAATCACCTTCATGTTAAAAATGTCATACTTTAAGCAAGCTCTAGTCTTATGAATAAGCTCCTCCTTAAAAGGCTACTGAAGTAGTTAATTGAACTAAGATGTTGATTATAATCTTGGCATCTGAAAATAAGATAAGATAAATAAGACATCTTAAAAACAAGATGTTGAGATGATTAAAATAAGATTAAAATAATTATCCATGATGCTGATCTCATGCTGCTGATTTCTTTCATGTTGCATGTTGTATTCATTCATCCTCATCTATTCACTTTTGTTTGTGCTGCTGTTGTTTGGAACATTGTTTTGTACGTAGTACTGTTTAGTGTACTATTATCTAAAAAAGTTGTCTGGTCCTCTGGACATTCAAAAATCAAAACAAAGCAAAACAGACAAAAAACAAAAGTAGAAACGTTTAGTCTTTCCTCTGAAAAATAGCTGCAGCTTCGTACACTTATGCCTCTTTTCCACCGCTCGGCTCGGCTCGGGTTGGATCGGCTCAGATCGGCTCAGTTCGGGTCGGGTCACATCTATATTCTGTTTCCACAGCTTTTTTGTACCCCTTCTGTGGGCGGGGTCCAGAATCCTACTCGTCTTACCACATGGTGGCAGTAGTGTTCCCTCAAGCTATTTACTAGTAGCCACCACTAGAAGAAGAACACAATAAAGGCTTTGACAGAATGTTGTGAAAGAGATGTCATGCTATAATGAGTACCTCATGAGCTGTAATCTTTAAACCCAATTCATAATCCTACCTTGTTGCCTTCTTTAAACCCATGTATTTTCCAATTTAGTATTTTTACAATAAAGATGTATTAAACATATTTTATTATTTAGTTATGCACAAGGTGCTTGATAAAGTTGCAAAACCATATTTGTCTGAGCTGCTTCAACCTTCCTGCCCTCCCCGATCTCAGATCAGCTGAGCAGTTGCTGCTGACAGTCCTCAAAACTTTTTAAATCTTATTTAAAAACACACATTTATTCCTTGGCTTTTAACACGTGATCTTATCTTTTATGGCATGTTAACACACCTGCAGTAAGACTGGTATATGTATTTATTTTTGTATGCTTTTTATAGTTTTTAATTAACTTGTCTTTTATGTTATTGTACAGCACTTTGGTTGACCCTGTGGTTTTTAAAATGTGCTTTATAAATAAAGTTGATTTAAAACATCACACTGTGATCTTTGAAACTGCCAGAGTTTCCCTGGTAAAGTTGCTGCTGGGCGCAGATGATGGATGGATGATGGATGGATGGTCTGTGAACACCTTGAGGTATTCCTACGAGCTGAAGGGGTGGATGTTGATGCCTGTGTCTCCCTGGTAAAGTTGCTGCTGGGCGCAGAAGATGGATGGATGATGGATGGGTAGATGGATGGTCTGTGAATTCTTTAACTTTAAACTGTCCAAAGGACTTTGGCCACTTTTAATTTTTGACTTTTTTTGTATGACTTCATCCTAGAACCAAATAATTTATAACGTAATAACAGTTGAGCAGATTCTAATAATCTTTATCTTATGATTCTTTAAAGGTCAAATGCAAATGGAAAGTTCTCTTAACTTCCAGTATGGATTTAAACACTATACACACTTCACATTGTAAAATAAGTTTAGGAAATTGAATGTTCCAGAACACCACTTAAGAAAATATAACGTTTAATAGGAAAAGTTTGAAGTGACAAACAGAAGTAACAAATTTCCATCTGGTGTCTCACGGCTTCCTCCAGAAGACGACACAGGTTGTTGAATTCTGGTGATTTTCTTCTGGTGACTGTAAAAGAAAAATGTGGTTAATTTAGTCCAGAAACTTTTTTTTTTTTACTAATAGAATGTAATCACAGGATGTTCATGTACTAACTATAACCTGTTTGAGTTATGTTTTATAGACATAAATGTGTCAAGCAGCTCCTATCTTTTTCTCCCTTGTACTTTGTAACACATATCAGCTAATACCTCAAAAACCACATGGCAGATATTTTTCAAACTAACTCATTGTAATCACAACATGTTCATGTACTAACTGTAACCTGTTTGAGTTATTTGAATTAATATTCAATGTTTTATAGACATAAATGTGTCAAGCAGCTCCTATCTTTTTCTCCCTTGTACTTTGTAACACATATCAGCTAATACCTCAAAAACCACATGGCAGATATTTTTCAAACTAACTCATTGTAATCACAACATGTTCATGTACTAACTATAACCTGTTTGAGTTATTTGAATAAATATTCAATGTTTTATAGACATAAATGTGTCAAGCAGCTCCTATCTTTTTCTCCCTTGTACTTTGTAACACATATCAGCTAATACCTCAAAAACCACATGGCAGATATTTTTCAAACTAACTCATTGTAATCACAACATGTTCATGTACTAACTATAACCTGTTTGAGTTATTTGAATAAATATTCAATGTTTTATAGACATAAATGTGTCAAGCAGCTCCTATCTTTTTCTCCCTTGTACTTTGTAACACATATCAGCTAATACCTCAAAAACCACATGGCAGATATTTTTCAAACTAACTCATTTTAATCACAACATGTTCATGTACTAACTATAACCTGTTTGAGTTATTTGAATAAATATTCAATGTTTTATAGACATAAATGTGTCAAGCAGCTCCTATCTTTTTCTCCCTTGTACTTTGTAACACATATCAGCTAATACCTCAAAAACCACATGGCAGATATTTTTCAAACTAACTCATTGTAATCACAACATGTTCATGTACTAACTATAACCTGTTTGAGTTATTTGAATAAATATTCAATGTTTTATAGACATAAATGTGTCAAGCAGCTCCTATCTTTTTCTCCCTTGTACTTTGTAACACATATCAGCTAATACCTCAAAAACCACATGGCAGATATTTTTCAAACTAACTCATTGTAATCACAACATGTTCATGTACTAACTATAACCTGTTTGAGTTATTTGAATAAATATTCAATGTTTTATAGACATAAATGTGTCAAGCAGCTCCTATCTTTTTCTCCCTTGTACTTTGTAACACATATCAGCTAATACCTCAAAAACCACATGGCAGATATTTTTCAAACTAACTCATTTTAATCACAACATGTTCATGTACTAACTATAACCTGTTTGAGTTATTTGAATAAATATTCAATGTTTTATAGACATAAATGTGTCAAGCAGCTCCTTTCTTTTTCTCCCTTGTACTTTGTAACACATATCAGCTAATACCTAAAAAACCACATGGCAGATATTTTTCAAACTAACACATCACAACATGTGCATGTACTGACTGTAACCCGTTTGAGTTATTTGAATTGTTATTCAAATTTTTATAATTTATTTTCGTAGTGCACGCACATGTTTGGAGGAAGTCAAAGCAAACCTACTTTAAATGCAGCAGATTTGACCACTACATGACAATATTAAAGAGTGGTTGAGCTCAGGAGCCCTCGTACTATAAAGTCAGCTATGAAATATATTTTTATATCTGTTCATTGAGCTACATTTTAAAGACATAAAGCCGCCCGCGCGCATTGCTCGTGGCAATCCTACTTTTTAAATTCCTGCAGTTTTGAGCAGTACGTGATTTTATTAAGGACACGTTCAGCTGAAGACCTATCTTTGCTATAATTTTAAAAACAAATACTTTTTGTTACTGTGTTTATCATGTAAAGTCCTGCCGTGATCGCTTCCCTCGCTTCCGTGAAAACAGCTTGAGTCTCCTCCTTCCGGAGCGGGTGAGCACGCCTTGGCACCCCTGTGAAACCACACCAAAAATCTCAAGAAATCTGGCGCGGGGCAGCACGGAATATCCGGTGGGGAAGGCGTAAAGGGGGTCTCTGCGACGCACATATGACGTAACATCCGACCCGTGCCGACCGGTGGAAAAGGGGCATTAGTCCATCTTTCGGGCGACTGTGCATGCATATTCTCGCTGTACCTCGGTGCAATGATAATAAAGCTTATTCTGATTCTGATAGACTTATTCAGTCTGAAGTGCTGTATTCAACTCAGTCTTATAAATAGCACCTTCTCATAGTGAATCAACCAGTTTGCTGCTGACAGCCAAAACCAGCTGCTCACATGATCAAGGAGGACCATCAGCCTAATGATGAATTGTTAGCACCCTGATGGTTGTTTGCTATTCACAGAGGGCTGAGTGATACTAGCAATAACAGCATTGTAAGAGGGGGACAGTTGAACCCGGAGGCCTCCACCTCTGTTTAATGATGGACGGTTTCTTTTCACAAAGATGGCCTCTTTTACTCCTCTCTCAAACTATTGTTCCTCTCTATCAAGGATGTGAACATCTTCATCCCGGAATGAATGACCGCTGGCCTGGAGATGAGTGTAGACCGGAGAGTCCTGGCCTGATGTTGATCTTCTGTGCTGGACCATCCTTTTGGCCAGTGGCTGTTTAGTTTCCCCGATATAAGACTGATCACAGCCCTCCTGACACTGAACAGCATACACAATATTACTCTGTTTGTGCCGGGGGACTGGATCTTTGGGATGAACCAGTCTTTGCCGTAATGTATTTTGGGGTTTAAAAGCCACTGGGACATTGTGTTTAGAAAATAAACGTCTCAATGTCTCTGAAACTCCCGCAACATACGGAACGACCACTGGTCTGGGTTCCTTCTTTTCACCTGATGGCTGGCTGGAGTCCTGTTTGGGTTTCTTCTCTGCTTTCAGGAAGGCCCAGTTAGGATATCCACATTGCTCTAGAGCCTGTCTTGTGTGGGATTTCTCCTTCTGTCTGGCTCCTGAGTTAGTGGGGACGCTGTCTGCTCTGTGGTACAGAGTCCTGGTGACTCCTAACTTGTGCTCCAGAGGGTGATGGAAGTCAAACTGCAAATACTAGTCTGTGTGGGTGGGTTTGTGTGCAAATGTCTTATATCAGAAACTGAGACCTCCCAGTCCAAGAAAGCCAACCTGCCATTTTTTACATCTTCTCATGTGAACTTGAAATATTTATTATTATTATTATTATTATTGTTTGTCACATTTGTCATCTGTGTATGTTTCCCATACATGTACTTGACAGACGAAATTGGTCTTCTGCCTTTAACCCAACCACCACCAGGTGGAGTAGCGAGCAGCGTAGTCGCGCTCGGGGAGCTAGAGAATTAGATGTGCACTCATAGACACCCCAAGGTGTGTAGTGGCCGGGGCCGGGGCGCGAACCCGCGTCCTTCGGGTCTTAATAATAATAATAATAATAAACTTTATTTGTATAGCACCTTCCACAATGCCTTGCATTGACCAAGGTGCTTAACAGGATAAAAAGAAGAATAAACGGGAACAATAAATCAATGAAAATAGAATAAGAAACCACAGCGATAAAAGAAGGCAATGGAAATAAAAAATGCTACATACTAAAATAACACAAGTAATAAAAGTTACATACAGAAAGCTTTTTTGAACAAGTGGAAATAAAAATGCAATTGAAATAAAGATGCTACATACTAAAATACAAAATAATAAAAGTTACACACTGAAAGCTTTTTTGAACAAGTGGGTCTTCAATTTGGTTTTGAACAGAGTCGGATCGGAGGTGGCACGCAGCTCAAGGGGGAGGCTGTTCCAGGCTTTTGGGCCGGCGACAGAAAATGACCGGTCTCCCCATTGCTTGTACCTCGAGCGAGGCACCTCCAGCAGGTGTTGACTGGCAGATCGTAAGTCCCTGCCAGGCTGATGGACTTTCAGAAGTTCTGAGATGTAGAGGGGAGCAAGTCCATTCAGAGCTTTGAAAACAAACAGCAGCAACTTGAACTGTATCCTGAACTGAACTGGGAGCCAGTGTAGAGAGGACAGGACAGGAGTGATGTGTTCATATTTTCGTGTGTTGGTCAAAAAGCGCGCGGCAGAGTTCTGTACAAGCTGTAAACGGGAGATGGAGGATTGATTAATGCCAAGATACAAAGCATTACAATAATCAAGTCTGGAGGTCACAAAGGCATGGATGGCCTTCTCCAGATCACCACGACTAAGAAATGACTTGACTTTGGAGAGCAGACGGAGCTGAAAGAAGCTGGTCTTGACAACAGAACTGATCTGTTTATCAAACTTTAAATTGGAGTCAAGCTGCACTCCAAGATTTCTGACCACCGAGTTGAAGTGGGGGAGGGGAAAACCAACACTGGGACTGGGAAGGATGTTGCTGGTGTCATCAGGTGCACCAAACAAAATGCATTCAGTTTTATCTGTGTTTAGGTGGAGGAAGTTTTGAGAGAGCCAGTGCTTAATGTCATTTAAGCAGTTGACAAGAGTGTTTGAACTGAGTGAGGGGTTGGGAGTGACTGGCAGATAGATTTGTAAATCGTCTGCATACATGTGAAAAGACAGGTTATGTCGTGCAATGATTGATCCTAATGGCAGCATGTAAAGAGAGAAGTCAAAAGCCCTGCCACTACACCATCTTGGCTCCTACCATTTATCCACAGAGTTTATGTGATCAGTGAAATGTTGGACTTCCTGAGATTTAGTTTTAACCCAGATGTCAGCAACACACCTGAACCAATGACTTGGTGGTGTCACTGAAAAGGATGTCAAGGCTCTCTTTTCTACCTCCTCCATGGACAAGTTGGCAACAATAGGAGACACTGGAGACCCCATAGCACACCCATGTTTCTGCCAGTAGACTGCAGGCACAGTTTCAAGAATTGACACAGCTGTTCTGTGGTTAGCATGGTCCTGCTGCTCAGAGTGGTGTCTGATTTTAACCCTAAACCGACCAGCTCTACTGCCTCATCAACAGGAATGCACGTAAAGAGTGATTTGACATCAAAAGAGACCAGTGGTTCATCAGTCTCCATGATGACATCCCTCACTTTATCCACAAAGTCCATGGTGTTCTGTATGTGTTGTTCTGAGCTGCCAACTAAAGGGATGAGTTCAGACACCAGATATTTGGAAACATTGTAAGTGATTGAGTTAATACAATTGGTCTTAAAGGTACACCTTGTTTGTGGATTTCCCAAGTAACAGAAGAACGTTCTGAGAACGTTCTGAGAACATTCTTTTTAGGTTACGGGAACGTTACCTCCTAACGTTGCATGAACGTTAGGGTGTGGAGTTTTCTCGTGGTTCTCAGAACATTAGGTGTGAACGTTATGCTAGAACTTTCTTAGAACATTCCATGAATTTTATTATTATTATTATATAGATTCATACATTTAGTGCAAATTATGAACAATCAAAATAGATTCAAAGTTATTTATTCATCTACTGAACAATGTTTTTAACCTCCCAGAGAGAACAATTGCAAACAAACAAAAGTACACTTGTGTTATAAGAAAGAAAACTCAAATGTTTATTTTTTCCAAACCAAAAATGTGAACTATTCCAAACTACATTGTCCCTTTCTTTAAACTTAAAAGTCCAGCTTGAACATAAATCAAATTAAATATGTGTTTTGCCATGATTTCTAGCTTTCAAATACAAGTACCTGTACAATACTCTCATTGTAATGAGAAATTTAAGTTGGCTAAATAAATCTCCATTGCACAAATGAAATCTTTCAAGTTTTATTAAAAATGTCCACAATTCTTAAATCAAATCCAACAAAAGAAGCTGAATAATAAATTTGTGACCCATCACATCAAATAGGTTTATTTTTCAAAGTGGTTTGCGTAAATTTAGATAGTAAATAAGATGAATGAATAACTTATCAAATGGTTTAAATTAAATATCTGAAATAAAATCTTCACACCAAATATCAAACCATTTTCCTGATTATTAAGACAACACGATGAATTTGTCAGGATGATCTAAGTAAGAAAATGTATTTCTAAAAGTCAGTAATATATATGTTTGCTTGTAGGTCATTTTGACCAAATTTGACTTTAACCCCTGTTTGATGATGTGATAGGTCACATATTCAGTATGAAGTTCTAGTAAAACTAACCCTCTTTCAAAAACAAGGGGCGAGTAATCTGGTGATCTGACTTAAATACATTCAGATAATCCTCCTTTTTAAAACATGGAGCGTGAAATCTGGTGATCTAACAAAATACTTTCAGCTAATACTTTCATTTCCTCTTCCGGCTCTCGACAAAGCAAGTTGCATATCTTTTTGCTCCTTCCCTCCCTAAGTTTTCCTCCTCCCTGCTTGCTTTTTGTCTCGTCTGTGACTCTTCAGCGCTCACTCGAACCAATTTGCGATGGAGTTAATAAATTGGGCTGTTTCATCTATGGATAAGATTTTTTCCACGAAGCGGACCGGGCCAGGAGAAGCGGCCTGCCCCTCTGACACGCACGCTGTCGGATACATGATGGACTCCTGGGGACAGTGGCAACCCATGTGTTTGACCGTCTTGTCTGTCGAAGACGTGGAAGATTTGTGGATTATTGGGATATTAGTAGCAGCTGCTCTGTTTTTTGGCGTGAGCGGAGCTGTCTGTTACTGGAAGTTCAGGAAGATTTCGGCAGCTATCGGCGCACTGGCCAAACTTCCTGATCAGCAAGAGTCTCTGATCCGGGCTGTGAGCTCCTCAACCCAGCTGTTGTACGAGCTGAACCGCACAATGGGAGCGGTAGACCACCGTGGACCTGCGGTGCGCTTTGGAACTCGTTTACAGCCGCCCGGCGTTAATCAGGGCACGGATGGAGGTTTGTAGCCTCGGAAACTCATTTGATTCGGCGATTTTGGACCTGAACAGCACCTGGACTCTGGAAGGCTGCAGTCAAAAAGAACACTGTGGCCTGGATTGAAGATAAACAAAAGAACTATCTAATCTAGTTTCTGCGCGACCTTGGAAAAGAAGAAGGCTGTTGGGAACTATTCTCCTGGAGTGAAGCTGAGAGACACTGCTGACCCCCTCCCCCTCCCTCCCCAGAGGTCCCTGGGAGTGTGCTCAGAGGCGCCGAGCTTAACATCTGCTGAACTGTGTTATCTGAAGTGCTGCTCACAGACTCTTTGATCTCCTTGCATGTCGTCAAATCTGCAACAATGTCTTGTCTGGCTGTGCTTATGCTGATAGAGTTTTTGGGACTTTATCATAGAGTGTCTTAAGGCAATCTTTGATAGATTCTTTTTTTGAATATCACAAATGATACCTATTGTGTTTTTCCTTTTTCCATATCTGTTTGACCTTCATCCGGAGACGGATGAGCGCGGCCGCGCAGAAGAACATGTAATGTGTTTGGAAATGCTGCAGCTTGCATACTCTTCCCTCTTCCGGACGACTATGCTACATAATCACGTTGTATTACGGTGCAATGTTAATAAATAAATCTCTTATCTCTTATCTCTCTTATCTAATCCTCCTTTTAAAACATGGAGTGAGAAATCTGGTGATCCAACATGTGTTCACATATAAACAACTTCAGTGTTGTTTCAGAAACAATTCTCAACCATCATTAGTAAAGCAGTTCCATCATAAACATTTCTTAACCATCAGGAGCAATTGGTATCCATCATAAACAGTTTTCAACTATCATTATCAAATCACATCATCAGGAGCAATTGACATCCATCAGAAACATGTTGCAACCATCATGTATGAAAAACCAGTGCCTTAGTGTACAGTCCAGGAACTTTAAAAAGCTAGAAGCAGCACAAAAAAGCATAGAAAATTCCCTTACTTTGATTGAAGTTGAGGTAGACAGGCTTATTAGGTGGTTCTCATGTTCAAACATGGATCAGATGGAACTGCTTAGCCATTGAGCAATGATTCAACCATGAATGATGGGTACATGGGAGTCCAGATGTGAGTTCAGGTCAGGTGTGTGGTCTTGATGAGAGCAGGTCTGTCCATCAGGTCAGGTGTGTTTTCCTGTTTTGGCAACAGTCATTGATGTGGATACATGACAGGGTTAGGCACAAGGTGTTGATGTACAGGTGATGGATGGAGAGGAGCTGCAGAAGGTAGTAGGATGGTGAGCAGAGAGCAAAGGACACAGGTCTGCCCATGAGGTCAGGCGTAGCAGGTGTTGTCTGTTGAAAGAGACATGAACATGTGAAGTTAAAGCAGGGTCATGACCTGCAATAAAAACAGAAAACACAGACATAAAACAAGTTCAACTCACTGTTAGGCACAAGGTGTTGACGCACAGGTGATGATGGAGAGGAACTACAGGAGGATGGTGAGGAGAGAGCAGAGGACACAGGTCTGTCCATGAGGTCAGGCGTAACAGGTGTTGTCTGTTGAAAGAGACACAAACATGAACATGTGAAGTTAAAGCAGGGTCATGACCTGCAATAAAAACAGAAAACACCGACAGAAAACAAGTTCAACTCACTGTTAGACATAAGGTGTTGACGCACAGGTGATGATGGAGAGGAACTGCAGGAGGATGGTGAGGAGAGAGCATAAGACACAGGTCTGCCCATGAGGTCAGGCACAACAGGTGTTGTCTGTTGAAAGAGACACAAACATGAACATGTGAAGTTAAAGCAGGGTCATGACCTGCAATAAAAACAGAAAACACAGACAGAAAACAAGTTCAACTCACTGTTAGGCACAAGGTGTTGACGCACAGGTGATGATGGAGAGGAGCTGCAGGAGGATGGTGAGGAGAGAGCAAAGGACACAGGTCTGCCCATGAGGTCAGGTGCAACAGGTGTTGTCTGTTGAAAGAGACACAAACATGAACATGTGAAGTTAAAGCAGGGTCATGACCTGCAATAAAAACAGAAAACACAGACAGAAAACAAGTTCAACTCACTGTTAGGCACAAGGTGTTGACGCACAGGTGATGATGGAGAGGAGCTGCAGGAGGATGGTGAGGAGAGAGCAGAGGACACAGGTCTGCCCATGAGGTCAGGCGTAACAGGTGTTGTCTGTTGAAAGAGACACAAACATGAACATGTGAAGTTAAAGCAGGGTCATGACCTGCAATAAAAACAGAAAACATAGACAGAAAACAAGTTCAACTCACTGTTAGGCACAAGGTGTTGACGCACAGGTGATGGAGAGTAGCTGCAGGAGGATGGTGAGGAGAGAGCAGAGGACACAGGTCTGCCCATGACGTCAGGTGCAACAGGTTTTGTCTGTTGAAAGAGGCGTTGATTGGTTGGATATGATCACATTCTACTTTCCCAGATAAACAAGAGTGGCGTTGATTGGTTAGGACAAAGTTCACATGCAACCTGACAAGCAAGAGTGGCGTTGATTGGTTGGGACGTACATGATCACGTTCTACCCATAACGCATGACGACCACAAATAGAAAAATGGCAGAAAGCAAACAACTTCACGTTGATTTAGCTGAAGATTTCACGTTTCTAACATTCAAACGTCGTTCAACTCTCCCTGATTGGTTGATCAGGGAGAGTCGGGGGAGAAGAGAGGGGGTCAGGGGAAGAGGGGGAGAGTCCCTATGTGACGCGGAAACGATTGTGAAACTATGTGACGTATTGTTTGTGGGACACAGAAAAAACCCGCGGAGTCATGGACTATGAGAGAGAAACTAATTGTAGCTGTGTGTTCGTGACAAGTCCTTCACAACCAGTCAAGTCTGCTCTACAGAGACAGAAATAAAAAGCTTCTCGCCTGGCGGAGTGCAGTAAGGACTCGGTATACCGGTAAGCTCCTCCCACACACCCCGTAGCAGTTTCGCGTTCTGGCGTGCGTGACGAGCTTTTTGGAAGTTGAAACGTTGTTCGGTCTGGACATACCAGTAGTCACTAAGGAGTGTCATAACTTTCTCATGATAGTCTTTCTGGTTCAAAATCACTGTGCACCTTCCTTTGTCTGCTGAGAGAATGGTGATTTGGTCCAGGCTGCAGAAGTGTTGTACTCTCACAAACGTGATTCTTGACCTGCCATTGTGTATCTGTTCCTCTCAAACCCAGCCAGTTGAAGCAGATGACTGCTTGTCCTAAGCCTGGTTCTACTAATGGATTCTACCTCATGAGGGAGTTTTTCCTTTCCACTGTCACCTTCATGCTTGCTCAAGATGAGAGTTATGTGATGGAGTTCAATTCAAAGCAGTCTGCTCCTCCAGGTTTATGGATTTAAAAAAAAAAAACTTTTATGGCTGAGAATGTTAACTGCCCATGCATCATGTGTTTGAGTTGGCAGAGAGATATTTTCTCTCCCAGAGAGAGCTTTATTATGTCATCACATCCAGTCAGCCACTGATGACCCCTTGCTGATTTGATCCTGCATGTACAGCTGGGAGGCTGAGGTCATCAGTTCCTGCCTGATATAAGCTATTTTATATATGGTAAGCCTATAAAAACTGAAAGTTATGCACCATAACTCAAGTTCCCTGAAGGAAGGGAACGAGGTGCAACACTATTGCTATGGGAAATTGCGCCCCCGCCCGATTACCTGAAGGAATACATTCACACCTTTACGGCAGTGGGCGTCAGCGTCACCCCAGAGACCCCGCCCTCTGGGTACTTAAGACGTGGACGCCCATTCTACTTTCTCCAAGTGCACTTCACCGAGCTTCAGCATTGAAAAGGTCCAACTGTGTTGCAGTCAGTCACTCGGTGCAACACTATTACTATGGGAACGTAATTCATTCACGCCCTTGAAATGCTCAGTAAAATGCATGCTTGTGAGAATAATAATAATAATAATTAATTCAATTTATAACGCACTTTTCATTACTGAAAATCTCAAATTGCTACACATATATTGAATGCTACATCACATTCATAAACCGGTGGCGGCAGACTACCATGCAAGGTGCTTTCCAGTCCTACTGGGAGCAACTCAGGGTTAAGTGTCTTGCCCAAGGACACAACGACACATGGTGCGGGTCCCGGGAGTCGAACCGCCAACTTTCCGATCGAGAGACGACTGCCATTACCACTACACCACGGCCGCCCAGAGAACTTCTGCCTTTACACATCAGGCATCTCTCGGCCGCTCTCTACAGTGTATTTAGAGGGCACAGCCTGAGAAGGAACGTCACATGCAGAAACATCCACCTGATGTTTCCACCAGACGTATTCGTGGAGCTCCAGCTAGAGGCAGCACAGACGTGCGCCACTGGTATGTTGCTCACCATCTCCTACTTCCTTAGATAATTTGGGAAGCAGGAAGAAAAAAGATCAAAGAGCAAAAGCCCCTTAGACTTCTGATATGTCAGATGGCACCATTTAGGTATAAACTTGGTTTAAACACAGGGTGACCTTTAACCCCTCAGGGGGAAATCTGTCGTACACACAGGGTGCACAGACAACCTTAAAAAATCCTTTATCTGCTCACTGAACAGATGATTTTTAGGACTGTCAAAGGGGCCCAGCCTGAGGTCAGAGACCTGTTAGTGAGGGGGAATCCCTTCCTCAGTACGCTCCTCATGAGAGCATGCGTACCAAGGGTTTCCCTTTTAGTTGTTGTTGTTGTTGTTGTTGTTGTTGTTTTAAGGAAAACAGTCAGGCCTGAGGCCTTCAGCCTGTTCCCATCAGTGGCCAGGCTGAAAGCTGCCACAGCTCCGAACGTGGGTGGAGAAGCTGCCCATGTGCCTGGGTCAGCAGGTCCCTGTGAGAAGGCAGCTGCCATGGTGTCCCTGACAGCATTGAGATCAGCTCCGCGAACCACGGTTTCTGTGGCCACCTGCGAGCTATCAGTATCAGGGAGAGGGCTCCCCTGCATACACGTTCCAACATCACCTGAATCAGAGGGACAGGTGGAAAAGCGTAATACAACACCCCTGCTGACCAATCATGGGTCAAGGCATCCGTTCCCAACGGTATGACTGTCTCCTTTAGAGAGAAGTAGAGGTCACATTGTGAGATGGCCCTGCATGCGAACAGGTCTACAGAGGCTCTGCCGTATCGTGACCAGATCTGATCCACGACCTGTGGGCTCAGCCTCCATTCTGATGCCAAGAGAGGCCCTCTTGAGAGGGCATCTGCTCCGTAGTTCAGTTCGCCCGGAATATGAGTCGCCCTGAGTGACAATATTCTTGGGGCATACCAAGTGAGCAGTTTTTGTGTCAGACCGAGGAGGGCTCGGGATCTTGTCCCTCCTTCCCTGTTGATGAAGGACACTATGGATCTGTTATCTGATTTTACTAGGACATGCTGCCCTGCAATAAGACCTTTACCAAAAAAGTATTTTACTGACAGGAATACGGCCCACAATTCCAGGAAGTTGATATGTAATCTCACTTCCTGCTCTTTCCAAAGGCCTTGGGCATTCTGACTTCTGCAGACTGCCACCCATCCTGTTTTTGAGGCGTCTGTCGTGATGACTACACGGGATGACACCCGCCCCAACAGGACCCCCTCCGTGAACACGGACAAGTCTCTCCATGGTTCTAGGGCCCTCAGGCACTCTGAACCGATCCAAAATGTTCCTGTTCGCCTAAACAAGGCAGGGTGTGTTTGTAGGTTTAGCCATATTTGTAAGGCCCGCATTTTCAACAGTGCATGTGACATATAGGGTATGGCTGCCACCAAGAGGCCCAAGAGGCGTTGGCATGTTTTTAGGGGAACCCGCTGATTAAGTCTAAACTTTGCCAGGGAATGGCGAATTGAGGAAATGCGTTCCTCCGAGAGCCAAGCTCTGTACCGATGGTGTCGACCTGTACTCCCAGAAATACGGTAACCCGTGGATGGAGTCAGGTCGCTCTTTTGCAGGTTTATGACAAAACAGAGAGCCTCCAGGTGAGAGATCACCCTGCGGGAGTGCGACTGAACCTGCATTCTGCTTCCGGACAGAATCAGGAGGTCATCCAGGTAATTCACAATTCTGACCCCTTGACTTCTGAGAGAGGCCAGTGATGCATCCAGACATTTTGTAAATGTATGCGGAGGAGTCTTTAAACCGAAAGGGAAAGCCTTGAATTTGTATGCCTTTCTTTCTAATGCAAAGCAGAGGTATTTTCTGTGTCTCCTCCACACACTCACGTGGAAATAAGCGTCTTTTAAATCCACCGTACATGCGTAGTCTCCTAGTCTCACAGACTGGAGGACCTACCGCAATGTGAGCATCTTGAACTTGAATGTTTTTATTCTCTTGTTCAACGTCCTGAGATCGAGGATCGGCCTCAGGGACTGATCTCATTTGGGCACCAGGAAGTACTTGCTGTAGTGACCGGAACGTAGTTTGTGTTTTGGGACAATACTTATTACTCCTTTCTGTAGCATCGTTGATACTTCCTCCCTCAGCACGTGTGTGCGTGCTGGGTTGATGTTCGACTGCAGCACCCCCGTGAAGGGGGGCGGTCCCTTGAGGAACTACAGCCTGAGCCCGTGACGCATCGTCGTCATGATCCATTCGTTTGGCAGACACGCCCTCCAGGACTGCACATGCGCTGTGAGCCTGGAAGGCATGTTTATCTGTTGTTTATTTTGTGTGTGTATGGGTGGGGTGGCCTTTGACCCCTCTCGCGTGCTCCCGAGCGAGTTGTTCTGCCCAACAGAGGACATCGCGAGGTCTGACTGTCTCAGGCAGAACTCGTGCGTCCTACTGCGGTTCATAGTCTAACCTAGTAGTTTGTGTTTCACAAAAGTGGTGCTCGAGTCAAGAACCAGGGCAGTCTGTGCTTTGGTACTTTTATTTTTGTGTATGGATGAAACAGTGCTTGTTTTTATTACACATACAATAGATGAGTCATGTTCAGTGCGTACACACATGTCACCAGCTTCTTGTAACGTTTTACAAACAAAGTCTGGGCTCAAAGAGTTCGGTTTCCGTACCACATGGGCGGGCAAACCTGTAAAATTATGAATTTGTCCTGTTTCATCAGGCCAGAATCTGCTTTCCACCTGGGTTCATCCAAGAGGTCCTAGGCCGAGCCGCCTGGCGATGAAAAGGCTCTCCGTCGCCAGTTGGTCTCTTCTGTGGAGGGCGATGTATGGCCTCCCTGGGAGGGCAAAACTTTTCCTTGGTAGTCCCTTATGAAGGGTATCCGCCTGTTTACGCCTTTGCTCCAGCCTAGCCTGGATACGTTCCAGAGCTCCTCCGAAGAAACTCGTCGGGTCGATCGGGTGATGAAGAAAAAAGGGCCTTTGGCCTTCCGGGAGATCCGTTAAAGTCATCCACAGGTGGCGCTGAGGGACAACCATTTCCACCATTGCTTTACCCTGCATGATAGCTATTGCTCCCATCATGCGGAGCACGAAGTCAGAGGCCCTGCGGGCCTCCTCCAGGCCCTCAGCTGCGGCCTGTTCATTTGTTGTTATCTGGAGCTCCTGCAGCTTTTCTGCTAGGTACGCTTGCATCATGGTCGAAGCGTTCATCGCACGAGCCGCAAAGCCCTGAGCCCGGTAGCACTAATCGAGCTGTTTCTCCGAAGCGCGGCAGGCCTTGCTAGGCAGTGCTGGCTTCACACCCACTGTTGCGGGAACCAGATGAGCCGCCAGGGTCTCCTCTATCTACGGGGAGCTGGCGAGTCCTGCTGCCTCCATCCCGGCGACATCCAGTAACCGAGAAAGCGGCAGCATCACGGGAGCTCCGGGTTCAGCCCAGGAGCACGTGAGCTCCATCAGGAGGTCTGGAAAGATGGGCATTCTCTGCCTCGTCGTTGGCTGCTGTTTCGCATAGAAATAATTCCCTGCCAACCTCGTAACCTGTTGGCAAGGCGTGGGGTCTGGCCACGCAACCTGCAGTGCGTCCGCGGCCCTGTGGCACAAGTCGATCAGAGCAGGGACTGACGCATCCAATTCCGGCAGTGCTTGTGCCAGGTTCTGGGAGGAATCAACACTTTCCCCCTCGTAACCGTACTCGGTGTCCTGGTCAGACACTTCGGGCGTCGAGTCCTCGACCGGGACCGACCTGTCCAAACCGTTTTCTCTCCCGACCTGACTGCTGCATTCCAGGTCTGTGTTTTCGAGCTCCGGTTCGGGAGCGAGTGGTTCTGTTGGGCCTACGGCCTCCCGCACCGCAGCCTTTTCCATGGCTTTGGCCAGTGCGTCCGCACGGCGCTTTATCACGACCGCCGGCATCTGGCAGCAGTGAGGGAAGGAGTCGGGGGATTCCAGCGCTGTTCTCGCATGCAGAATACCCAGGCAGACGCGACAGTCGCCAACAAGGAGTAGCCGTAGCCACTGGGGCAGGGGCGCGAGCAAGGGCTCGCCATCCTGCTGGTTTTCTTCGAAATCTTTGTCCTCCGTTTTCCCTTCTTGTGGGCCATGTCGGAGAAGCGTCGAGTTTGTTCCTAATTTCCTTTGTTCGAAAATGTCCTCCGTCGCGTCGCTTTCGCTGGCTAGCCTGCTACTTGTTAGCAGGGAGCGTTGTGACGCAGTTAGCACCGTCGAGCGAAGCAGCTGCGGAGAGAGAAGAAAAGCTTCGAGGTTAAGTAGAAAACGCTGGACTAGCTTTCACCAGCCCAGCAACACGCAGGAAATTTCTCTGTACATTCAGCGTAGGGAGCAAGCTCACATCTAGTCGAGCGATGTGACAACAGAGAAGTCCCACAAAGTTCAGGTTTTAGCGAGGTGAAGGGCAAAAAGAGAAAGTAGGATGGGCATCCGCGTCTAAGTACCCAGAGGGCGGGGTCTCTGGGGTGACGCTGACGCCCCCTCCCGTAAAGGCGTGAATGTATTCCTTCAGGTAATCGCGCGGGGGCGCAATTTCCCATAGCAATAGTGTTGCACCAAGTGACTGACTGATAAGGGAACAATTCTTGCATGCTGCCCATGGCAGAATCTCATCACTGGGCTCCATGCATGTACAGTAACTCCTGTACATCTGTGTAACCTCTTGTAAAGCCTGCCCTTGCAAGTACAGTAAAACCATTAAAAAATCTTATTATGTCCTCAAGTGTGGCTTCTTTGAGATATTTTTATCCAACATAAACAATAATGCAAATGTATCATATTTATATTAAGATTTCAAAAAGTGTCACGTTTGAATTGTCTTAATATATTTGAAAGGAACTGATTATTTTAGCAGGCCAAGCTGCTTTTAGTAAAAGGAGAAACTTGAGATTGAATGGTTGATACACCATCTAAGTTATTCAGAAAAGTAATATTTTAAACATACATAAAAGCATGTGACAGCCCTGCTATCAGTCTCCAGAGGTCACACACACATACATGTGACTCAAACATGGCTTTCAATCCTCATGTTGGGGCACACACTTGCTTTTTTGTCCAAGAATGATAAGAATCTGATGAAGGTCGTGAGAAGGATCTCATTCCTAGCAGAGATGAGCCTGCAGATAGTCCTGCGGGCAGATTAGCTCAGTCTGATTCCAGTGCCGCTTCAGTCGTCCCAGTGGTGTCATAGCGGCAGCACTGATGTTATCACATCCAGTCAGCCACTGATGACCCCTGTAGTCCATTAAGGATTCCATTTATATTGATGCCAGCACAGGAAGAGTGCAAAGCTTTGCTCTGTATGTGTAATATTGAAGTTTAGAGTGAGCATGGCCTTCAGAGTTTTTTTTCTTTTGTTTTTTTTTATTTTTTTAAAGGTTTAATAAAACTTGAACATTTTACATATTGACTCAACTCAGCTGCTATGTAGAAGCCAAGGTTCACAGAATCTCAGGTGGAGGAATATTGCAATCAGAAGACATCAACACTGGCTGCAAACAGAGGGGGAGCAGACAGTTCTTAGTTCCCCCCAAACCTCCCAGCCAGGCCTGATTTGATAAAGCAAAGTGAAATTGTTATGAATAAAATATTGAAAGTTGCATTAAGTGTACCATTTTGGCTATTACACAAAAATATGTTATCTAAAAAGATTTTTCAATCACAATTATGAAAACTCAAACATATTTTTATTTTATTTATTTATTTATTTTGTATTGTACTCTATTAATCAACAATAGAGAAATTAATTATCTGTATTTTTCCCATTGCACATGTGAGCACACATGTGAAGCAGTGGGTTGACTTCTAGGGTGCCTGGTGAGCAGCTGGGGAGGAGGGGGGGTAAAGGCCTTGCTCATGGGCCCAATGCGGGGCAAATGAGGGTGGAGACAGGTGGGTGCCTCACCTTTTCCACCCAAATTTTGATTTTATCGGTCCAGGGAGTTGAACTGGCGACCCTCTGATCACAGGCCCACCTTCTCTAACCTTTGTGCCACCACTCCCCCAAACAAAGTTGGACATTCTGTGAATTTTTTCACTTTAATATTTCAATTATAATCTCTTTAGTAACACATTCCTTTAGTTGCACTATAAAAACAAATGAGTTTAATAAGATGTGGCTAATTTAGCACTCCAAATTTATCTAACTTTTTAAAACACATTTTGGACTCCTTTTAATCATTGTCATTAATTAGCCTGCAGTCTGAATCATAACGCATAAAGATAGCTTTCATTCTTAAATATGTTCATATAATATGTGTGTTATGTGCTGACATCTTTAAGACAGGATAAACATTTAGGAATGGATTACACTCACTGATAATGTGCACTATTAAAAGGATTTCCTGGTATTTATGAATTGGTCAAGGATCATATTATCATTTGTAAGACTGCAATGTCAGAATGTTGTAATCTTTTTGGTTCTGGTCTTCTTCTTTTCTTCCAAGGAAAGACAACGTTATTTCCCTGGTTAGCTTTAGTTGGCAGCGCTTTGAGTTACTGACTGTAACAAAAAGAGCAAATTACTTACACTTGTGGTAACAAAAATCATCCTCTCAGTTTAAGGGTTTACATTTCAAAACACATAAAATGATCTAACATTTACTAGGTTTGTTAAAAAAGAAAAAAAGAAGCTATGTCTTTAAACAGGATGATATTCTCAAATTCAGCAGGTATTCAAGCTGCATCACTGTGTGGTTTGGTGCATGTACTGCATCCTGCCGCAAGAGCCTCCAGCGCATTGTGAGAACAGCTGAGAAGATCGTTGGCACCTCCTTCCCCTCACTGCAGGACTTACACAGCAACCGCCTCACTCGGAAAGCCCTCTGCATGGCAGGTGATCCCACACACCCACTACACAGCTGCTTCAGACTGCTGCCATCAGGGAGGAGACTGAGGAGTCTCCAGGCTCGAACCAGCAGACTGAGAGACAGCTCTGTTCATCAGGCAGTCAGGATGCTAAACACTCTGCCTGCTCTGCCTCCCCTCCCATTTGAACTGCCTTAACACAAAAAACTTTCTCACACATTACCACACAACACAAAGATTTTAACACTGGACTCTGTGTCATCAAACGGGTTATTCACTAAACTCTCGGTCATGTGCTCATTCAGTTTGCACTACTTCTCATATTTGCACTAATGTCTGTATTACATCACTGCCTATAGTCATACTACTGTTTACATTCACTGTTTACATACTACTGTTTACATTCAATGTTTACATTTATTACTACTGTTTACATTTATTACTACTGTTTACATTTACACTACTTTTATATCTACACCACTGCTGATACATATACAGTATTCTCTGACTGGCCTTGTTTAAGGATGCCCAATGTGCCTTACTGCATATGCCACTTTTGCCTCTATACCAACATCAACTACTACCTCATACATATACTGTGTACATTAACTCATATGCTGCTTTGCCACTCTTTACAAATGTCAATTCATTCATTCATTCAACCTTTATTTAGTCAGGTAAATCTTTTGAACCTCATGGGCTCATTTACGAAAGCGACCTGCTAAAACTAAAGAACAATGAACAGCAGTGATAGAATTTCATTAAACAATAAACAAACAAACAATAAACAATAGAAAACAAAAAGAGAGAAAAAAACAAAAGATTTTTTTTTTTTTTTTTTTTTAACAAAGTATCAAAAAACTAGCAAAACATTATAAGGTAGACGTATAAAATCAAAGACAGGAACAAATCTGCATTGGTTTTTGCCAGGATTCCAACAGATTCTGAAAACCATTTAGAGAAGTCAAGGTCGAGAGCTTCAGATCTTTTTGTAAGATATTCCATGAAGCAGGAGCAGAATAGGAGAAGGCCCTTTTTCCAAGTTCAGTCCTCACTGACGGAACACTGCAGGTAATCATGTCCTGAGAGCGCACACTGTAGCTGCACTCACGCAAAGACATGTAGGAGGAGATGTATGAGGGCAGCAGACCAAGAAGTGATTTAAAGATGAAGATGTACCAGTGGAAGAGTCTGCGTGAGGTTAATGATGTCCAATTAACCAGTGAATACAGGGTGCAGTGGTGGGTACGATAATCACAACCAGTTATGAATCTTAGTGCACCATGATAGACCACATCCAACATCCGCAGGGTGCTTGTAGGAGCATTCATGTAGAGAATGTCACCGTAATCAATGGAGGGAAGGAAAGTCACAGATACAAGGCGTTTCCTAACATTCAGTGTTAGACATGATCTGTTTCTGAAAAAGAAACCCAGTTTAACTTTCAGTTTCTTCACTAGGTTTTCCACGTGGAGTTTAAAAGAGAGATGTGAATCGATCAGGATACCCAGATATTTATAGGAATCAACAAACTCAATAGGGACACCATTTGAAGATAAAATCAGAGGAGGATCTGCTGGAACCGCCTTCCTATTTGAAAAAAACATCCCTTTTGTTTTATCAGCATTTAGGACAAGTTTGAGACGGAACAAATCTGACTGGATGATGTCAAAAGCGGATTGTAGTAACTGGAAAGCCTTAGCTACTGTTTTAGCTCGGCAATAAACAACTGTATCATCAGCATAGAAATGTAAGGATGCATCAGGGATGCAGTGACCTACATTAGCTATGTAGATTGTAAAGAGAGTTGGTCCTAAAACTGAGCCTTGTGGTACACCATTTTTAACTGTTAAATAGCTGGAAGAAGCACCGTTATGTTGAACACATTGCCTCCGATTGGAAAGATAGTTAGAAAACCAACCGATGGTGTGATCAGAGAAACCGATTTCTGAGAGCTTATGACACAGGATGTTATGATCCACAGTGTCAAAAGCTTTAGACAGGTCTAAGAAAAGTGCAGCACAATAGTCCTTAGCATCCAATGCTTCAACAACATCATTCAGAACCTTCAGAGAAGCAGTTGTTGTGCTGTGTTTTTTCCTGAAACCAGATTGATGGAGAGGTAAGATGTTAAATGAGTCCAGATAATTAATGCTAGAACCTTCAGTTTATTTTATAGATGTACTTTTTATATATTTTTATACTACTATGCAAAAACTCAGGACAGTATTACACTTTTATTATTTTATTTTATGCTTATGTTCATTAAATGTTTAGTGTTTTAGTTTTAGTTTTAGTGTTGGTGTAAATTTTCATACTTTTATACTACTATGCAAAAACTCAGGACAGTGTTACACTTTTACTATTTTATGCTTATGTTTATTAAATGTTTCAGTGTTTTAGTGTTTAAATGGTTACTGTTGCACCGAGGGACTGAGAGAAACGCAATTTCAATCCTGTGTATGTCCTGTACATATTGCAGTTCTGACAATAAAGTTGACTTTGACTTTTGACTTTGACTATTCTGCAACAGACCAAAGATACAAGGATCAAGGTGTTAAAAGTTAAAATCCTCTGCCAGGACAGTCTTCATATCCAACCTTCTTATCACCAAAAAGTCAGTTTATATTCAAGCCAGAATGTCTGACATCAGGGCCGACTCAACAGTCTTTCTAGAGCTTGATGCGGGCGGAGCTGATTCTCTTGTTCCAGAAGCACCGTGGCCTGAGTCTGTTGGGTCGAGTGGCCACAGAGCCCGTAGCCTTCAATTTCTTAAGTTTGGATGTCATATTGCAGCTCTGTCGATTCAATCCTGCGACTATGCCGATCTCAGAAGAATCCAATGCGTAGGTAGCAAGAATATTATAAAGGCAGTTTTTAATCAGTTCTAATGGGAGCCTAGCAAGAATATGGCTTATCATCCCACGGCCATCTTGAATCCCCCCTCAACAAACCAACTGGTATACATAGATGTTTAACAACCCATTAAAATACACCAGAATGCGAGAAATGGCATCTACTTTATTCATATTTTTCTGGAGGAGGACTACCCCCCCCCCAAAAGAAAAGTGTCCCTCCTACATTACAAATGCTTCTGATGCCAATGCACCTGGGTTAAAGATCTGAATCCTCACACTGATTCAGGACCCGCAAATCTGAGGTCTAAAGTAATGCAGATCCTCCATGTCCTTTGGCAGACTACAGAGAAAAGACTATGAGTAAGTAAACACACTAAAAACAAAAACAGAAAGAATCACAATACATGCTGTAAACACATAAGAATTGGGTCACTGGACCAGGTTAATAACCAACTGAAAATGCTCCTGACTCGGGTGAGTCGGGTCAACAATTTGGTAAATAACCAAGTGGATATGCTACTGATTTAAACGTGGGTGCTGCTGTGGGTTAATGAACAACCAAAAATGCTGTGGACTCAGGTGAGTTGTGCATGGGCATTAACTTAGGTTTACAGTAGTCCCTCGCTACTTCGCGATTCGAATTCTGCGGACTCGCTCTACCGTGGTTTGTGGACATGCAGTCCAAAATATTGGACAATTGTTATTATAATTTTGTTACACACGAGTGTGGACTGTAGAGAATATCACTGTACTGTAATCATATGGTTGTGAAACTGTTAATGACAAAATAAATTACTTCAGACAGGCGCCGCCATTTTGTAGTTTTCTCTCAGAATCCTCCACTGTATTCCCACTCATAATGACCATATTTCCCAGAAGGCAACAGGGTCGTGCCAAGAAGCCCCATTTATTTCTGATGAAAAAACAGAAGTAAAATTTTGATCTGCTCAGCGCCCACCGGATGCAGAGAAGCCGCACTTAGCCCATCAAACCGTACCAGAACAGGAGCAAAACAAGACTTCCAGACCCATCGGTGAATCTTGAGTGCTGGTAGCCCACCTACGTAGACCTCCAAGCAGACACGTGCGACCGGTTGTCTAATTGTCTATCTGAAGCTTAACGGGACTTTATTCATCTGTTTCAACCGGCCAGTGATGACGAGCCTCCAGCGGATGCACATGGCCAATGATCCAGTGATCCATCTGTATCCTAACACTAGCGATAAATGAGGGACTACTGTATTTGTATAATGTAAATTTAATACAAGTTAACATTTCTCATAACTTTAATTCCAATTTGAAGGTCATATTGAACATCCATCGATACAAGTGAGAGAATCCCTCCTTTACCTGAGTTGAAAGTCTACAAAGATTAAGTTGGTTTTGGACATTGTGCCAAAGTAGTTATTCCCTGAAATATTACATTTTTTTCTACAATAAAATGGATGATTGTACCATTAAAAATCAGTATTATTAGTGTTAGAGAATTCAAACATTGATCATTTAAAACATTACTTTAATGTATTCTGATGAATCATTAACCAGTTTGCTTTCCTAAAAGTTTTTCTGTATGAAACAAAACATCTCTGAAGAACACAACTTGTTGCTTCCTGCACACAGAACAAAAACACTGATTAGGCCAGCTCATGTTTTAATCACAGATAAGGTTTTGACATTACGTTATTGTTTGTTTTGACACTGCCACGTTTTCTGTGCTATCTGAAACTGTCTTCCTGTTACTCATCATTGTCATACTCTTGAGAGAATAAAAACCCAGCACGCACTTTCCAATTCGGATTTGATCTCAAACAGTTTTGAAACATGTTTCAAAGTGTCTTGAGGTGATCTCCCATTTTCAAAGTCTGCTGCTCTGAAAATTAATTCTTGTCTCTCTTCTTGTCAGAGTCAGTAAGTCAGAGAGTCTTTATTGTCATTTGCACCGCATGTGGTACATGTGATGAAAACGAGATTATGTACATGGGGTCCCAGTTACATCCAACAACAAATGCAAGAGAAAAACAGTAATAACATCTAGAATTAACTAAGAAAAACATCAACTAGTAATACACTAAGCCCTAATATAGTGGAAAAACATCATTATAAACAGCAGCACGAACATGAGTCTGTATGAGCAGATGGTCACAGATGAACACAGCAACAAGAAAACAGATCAGCATCAGCATGATGTGATATTTTGCAGTGTTTATTTTTATTTTATTTTTATTTATTCATTCATGAGTCTAACAGCCTCAGGGTAGAAGCTGTTCCTCAGTCTAGTGGTTCTACATTTGATGCTCCTCAACCTCCGTCCTGAGGGGAGTGGGGCAAAGAGTGAGTGTGCTGGGTGAGTGAGGTCTTTCATGATGCAGGTGGCTCTTTTCCTGCATCTGGAGGTGTAAATGTCTGTGATGGTGGGGAGACTGACTCCAACAGACTTCTGTGCAGCCTTCACCACTCTCTGTAGAGCTTTCCTCTCTGCAACTGTGCAGCCTCCATGCCACACATTGATGCTGGAGCACAGGACGCTTTCCACTGCACACCTGTAGAACGAGGTGAGAACTGGGCTGCTCAGACCAGCACGTCTCAGTCGTCTGAGGAAGTAGAGTCTCTGATGACCTTTCTTGATCAGGCTGGTGGTGTTGTTGGTCCAGCTGAGGTTATCATTCAAGTGTACACCCAAGTATTTGTAGCTGGAGACCACTTCCACTGCAGATCCACCTATTTTCAGTGGGGCGTGGGTGTGTTTATTCCTTCTGAAGTCCACAATCATCTCCTTTGTCTTCTTCACATTCATGTGAAGATTATTCTCTTTGCACCAGCTCTCCAGGTGTTCCACCTCCTGTCTGTAGCTGGACTCATCATTGTTTGTGATGCATCCCACCACCGCTGTATCATCTGCAAACTTAACAATATGACAGCCTGGATGTGTGGCTGTACAATCATATGTGAGCAGAGTGAACAGAAGGGGGCTCAGCACACATCCTTGAGGAGAGCCAGTGCTGAGGGTTATGGTGGAGGAGGAGAAGTTGTGGATCTTCACGGACTGTGGTCTGTCTGTTAAGAAGTCTAGTACCCAGTTACAAATGGAGGGGCTTAGTCCAAGTGTAGATAGTTTGTCTATCAGAGTTTGGGGGATCATGGTGTTGAAGGCAGATGTGAAGTCCACAAAGAGCAGACGCACGTATGAGTCCTTCTGATCCAGGTGGGTGAGAGCAGTGTGGACCACGGAAGAGATGGCGTCCTCTGTTGATCGGTTCTCGCGGTATGCATATTGATGAGGGTCCTCGTTGATGTTGACGGTTGTCTTGATGTGGGACATGACCAGTTTCTCAAAACATTTAGCGACTATCGGGGTGAGGGCCACTGGTCTATAGTCATTCGGACCAGTCACTGTGGAGCTCTTTGGGACTGGGATAATGGTCGCGGTCTTCAGGCAGGTGGGAACTGACTCCAGTGCAAGTGAGGTGTTGAAGATGTCAGCCAGCACCTCACAGAGCTGGTCCGCACATTCCTTCAGAACTTTCCCTGGGATGTTGTCTGGTCCGGTTGCTTTATGAGGATTAATCTTCCTGAGACTGCCTCTCACTTCTGCTGCGGTCACTCTGAGATGCTCTTCATCTGGTGATGAGGTGAGTCTGGTGCTAGCTGGTCTGTTTGGATCATCAAAACGTGCATAAAACTTATTGAGGGCATCAGGCAGAGATGGGTCCTTGGGACATTGTTTGTTCTTGCCTTTGTAATCTGTTATGCATTTAATACCCTTCCACATGCTCCGTGGGTCTTGTGAGGTGAACTGTCCCTCGATCCTCTGTGCATACATGGCCTTGGCTTCCTTAATGCCATCCACCAGTTCTTTCCTGCTCTTTCTCAGCTCCTCTTTATCTCCGGACTTGAATGCAGTGTCCCTGGCTGCCAGCAAGGCGCGGACATCTTTATTTAACCAGGGTTTTCGGTTCGGGTAAGATTTAACATATTTTTTTATGGATACATTTTCAGAGCATGTACTGATGTAACCCAGGACTGAGGAAGCATAGAGTTCCAGGTCAACTGAGCTCCCATCAGTAGCTGCTTCTCTGAAAACAGACCAGTTTGTATTCTCAAAACAGTCTTTCAGCATGGGGGTACTATCTTGAAGCCAGACTCTTATCTCTCTTTGTTCCGGCTTGGAGCGCCTGAGTGGGGGGAGCTGTCTTGGGGCCAGGATCAAAGAGCCGTGATCGGAAGCTCCGAGCGGTGGGCGTGTCTTCGCCGTGTACGCCCCCTTTACATTAGTGTAGACTTGGTCAAGCGTTTTATTTCCTCTTGTTGCTGTGAAAACGTGCTGACTGAAGGCTGGGAGGGAGACTTGAAGGTCCACGTGATTCACATCACCACAAACAATGAATAGCCCCTCAGGATATTTACACTGCAGCGAGGTGAGTAAGTCATGAATTTCTCCCTGGGCGTCATTAGCATTAGCATCAGGGGCTATGTAAATAACTGAGATTAAAATCACAGAATGGTCGCGGGGAAGATAATGCGGGCGGCACCTTACTGTGATCAACTCCACGGCAGCTGAACAAATTCTTTTGATCACAGAACAGTTCGTGCACCAATCTTTGTTCACGTAAATACAAACACCACCGCCTCGTGTTTTCCCCGTAGTCTCGGAGCACCGGTCTGTTCTGAAAAAGAGTCTATTATCCAGCTCATAAACAGAGTCCGGTGTATCCTCAGAGATCCACGTTTCCGTGAGGCAGAGCACAGAGCACCTTCTCATCTCCTCCGACGTGGTCACTCTCAAACGAAGTAGATCCATTTTGTTGTCCAGCGAGCGGACGTTAGACAGAAAAAGAGCCGGCATCGGGGGTCTCCCGGTTTTAGCGTCTGCCCGGAGTCTCGTCATAATTCCTGCTCGGCAGCCCCTCTTCTTTCCTCGGGAGCAACGCTTCCTTTTCTTTCCCCTGGGGCGCATCTGCTTCCAGAAAGATGATCTTAACAGCTCCAATCTTCCGAGCTCTGATTTGAGTTCGTTGCTGATTTCAGCTGTGCCCTGTGGTAAATCCGCTCCGATTCTTAACAGTTCAGTTCGGCTGTAATTCACCCGAAAAAACGCGCAGAGTCAGGTACAAAAACACTATTAAAAACACTATTAAAATTACTAGAAACTAGGGATGAACCGGGAGCTCGTGAAGCTGCGGCTGGTCTGAGCGCGGCCATCTTGTGTGGATCATGTTTAAGGTGTAGGTGTTTAAAATCCTCCATCATTGGTTCCCTGACCGGGATTTTCCTCTTACCTGTCTCCGGTGGACCCAGAGGACGGACGCACTACTAGCCCATGCATGGCAGTTTCAAAAGTTTGGTAAGGGTGGACGTTTTACCCCACCAGGCCAGCGTTCTTTAGGTCCGATTCTCTGGCCATCGAAAGGACGGTTTGACGGAAGATCCAGTCGAATACCACACGAACCTACGAGAAGTGAGTACAAGTTATTGCTTTGTACGGCGTGAAAGTACTGTTTTGGCTTGCTTGGCACAGCGAGAAGTGCTGTAAACATGATTTTATCTTTGATCTTAGCTGATATCATTATTGATTTTACTTGATTTTATCACTTGTTTTATTTTATTTATTTTTTAAGCAAGCCTAATCTGCATCCACATGATTTTATATTTGATCTTAGTTGATATTATTATTGATTTTATTTGATTTTATCACTTGTTTTATTTTGATCTTTGCTTTTTTACACTTTGTAGCACTTTGAGATTTTTATTAATGAAAAGTGCATTATAAATGGAATTCATTATTATTATTATTATTAAATTGCTTTGTACGACGTGGAAGTACTGTTTTGGTTTGCTTGGCACAGCGAGAAGTGCTGTAAATTGCTTTGTATGGCGTAGTAATACTGTTTTTGTTTGTTAAGCACAGAGATGAAGTGCTGTAAATTGTTTGCTTAAATACATGAAGATACGGAAACTAGTTTCAGGCTGGGTCACAAGCTTCCTAAAAAGGTGAGATTTCAGCCAGAGATTGGACATTTTTCTTTTTCGGACACGTTTTGTTGATGTTGTGTTTGTCAGTCTACATCGGTAGGTGCCTAAGAGTGAGTGCGCGTTCTTTGCGCTTGTCTACATCTCTCTCTCTCTCTCTCTCTCTCTCTCTCTCTCTCTCTCTCTCTCTCTCTCTCTCTCTCTCTCTCTTTCTCTCTTTCTCTATCTGTGTACTTTATTTTCCTCTCTCTCTCTCCCTGTGTGTTTATCTTTCTCTCCCTGTATCTGTGTGAGTTTCCATTCCTTTCTCCCTCTCTGTGTGTGTAAGAGTGTGAGTTCACATGTAAATTAGGAGTTTTGAGCTGGCTGTCGGTTCATAAAGTCATTAAAATATAAAAAATATCTCCCTAAAGCCAGGAACATTACGAGATAAATACTAACACAGATATAATAATTACTAACTGCGCTGAAAGCAGGCCGGCTCCTCCAGGAACATCTTATCTGGTACTGGGATATTGCCTCCTGAAAAAAAAAAAAACAGAAACAAACAAAACATATGCTACTACTACAGATTTAAAAACTCATTTATCCCAGTAGCAATTAGGTTTCTTAATGCACAATAATTTTAACACTGTTATTTTAATGTTTTATTGTCTTGTGTTGATATGTGTATGTGTGTGTAAGTGCATATGTATGTATGAAACTGTGCACACCTATTGACTGCAAATCTAATTGCCCCTCGGGGATAATAAAGGAACTTGAAACTTGAAACTACAACATCTCAGTTTAAAACGAGACTAAATAATACATCCCTCCATCCATCCATCCATCTTCTTCCGCTTATCCGGGGTCGGGTCGCGGGGGTAGCAGCCTAAGTAGGGAGGCCCAGACTTCCCTCTCCCCAGCCACTTGGAGCAGCTCCTCTGGGGGAATCCCAAGGCGTTCCCAGGCCAGCCGAGAAACATAGTCCCTCCAGCGTGTCCTGGGTCTTCCTCTGGGTCTCCTCCCGGTGGGACATGCCCGGAACACCTCACCAGGGAGGCGTCCAGGAGGCATCCTAACCAGATGCCCGAGCCACCTCAACTGGCTCCTCTCGATGTGGAGAAGCAGCGGCTCTACTCCGAGTCCCTCCCGGATGACTGAGCTTCTCACCCTATCTCTAAGGGAGATTCCAGACACCCTGCGGAGAAAACTCATTTCAGCCGCTTGCATCCGAGATCTCGGGTTAGGGTTAGAGAATAAAAAGAGAGAATAGAAACCCAGCACGCACTTTCCAATTCGGATTTGATCTCAAACAGTTTTGAAACATGTTTCAAAGTGTCTTGAGGTGATCTCCCATTTTCAACGTCTGCTGCTCTGAAAATTAATTCTTGTCTCTCTTCTTGTGTGGTTCATGTTTAAGGTGAAGGTTTTTAAAAATCCTCTATCAATTAGCTTGTTCTTGTATGTGGGCATGTAACTCAACTGAATCATTTAACTCATAAACCTAGTTATTTTAGGTAAGTGATTCACTTGTGCTGAAATCTGTGAAAAGAACAAAGCTGAAATGAAGCAATACTGTAAAGACAAATGGGCCAAAATTCCTCCACTGCAATATGAGAGACAAATAAAGTCATACGGAAAACACAAATTCAAATTTTTGCTACTACAAGTGGTTATGCATTTTGTGGGCTTTACACTCAGCCTCTTAGTTTTGGCTTTTTTAAAAATGCATTCTGTTGTGTTTTTATATGTGTCAGGTTAGATATGAGTAATGTTTCCCATACTGTTTTGTTTTTTTACCTTTAAACGTAAGAGAAATGTGAGCAGATAGCTCAGTTACACCTGACAGCGAAAAATGTTAAAGATAATCAGTTACAGCTTTTTAACCTTGCAGTGTGTAGAAGCTCATTTAAATCATGAGGACTATATAACATTTGTGATCAGGAACAAAGCTCAAACATGTTAAGTGATGTTGAAGAAAACGAATCAGAGCAGAAAGACAAATTCAATTAAATTCCTCCTTTTTCATTCTGATTACAAGACATGGTAAACCCCGTCTTCCCTTTCTGCTTCAAAAGGACTCGGTAATGAGAGTTCAGCTTCACAACCACAGCGGCCATCAAAGAAAAGGTCATTTTGTTGAAAATATGATATATTCTGCATTCTTTTATTTCTGTTTTCCCCCTCTCTGAGTGGAACTTTTTCATTTCAGAAATGAAAAGTAGCCGTGTCTCTCCCTGAAGGATGTATGGACTCTGAGTGTATCCAATGCCAACGTGTACTGGCAATGCATCGGACCAGGCCTTCATGGAGAAAATATTCTCTCATAAAGCATGAAGTTATAAAACCTTCACCTTTCATGTTCACACAACTGCATAGTGGAACAACCTTTTCAAACTTTGTGTTTTTATTAAAAATAAGTTTCAATCTATTCTATGCAACATTTTTATGCAAATATTTATTTTGTAAAAGTGTAACTATTGCTTCTATGTTTTGAATGAAAGAACCATTCCTAATTTGTGACTAATTGTTTTGTAATCTAACAATGCCCACTGAGCATTATTAGCTGGTAATCGCATCAGCTGCCAAAATCTTCAGTTATGTTAACTGTACAGATGACGTGCAGAACATAGTTTCCGTCTGTTTCTGTTCTGGTAATTTATGGCATAAACAACAATTCTTCAGATGCCTGTCCAGCTTGATGGTTTTCTTTCTTTCTTTCTAGAGATGATGCAAACAACTTGCAGGAAACTTGTGAAAAGTGAAATCACTGATCAGGGATTTAGACGCTGAAGTCTTGCAGGTTCTTTCAGTCATTTTTACTTTGGCTGATTTACTGAGGTTTACTGACTGAGCCAGTCTTAAATCTTTTTTCTTTTGCAAACTTTGTGAACACTGTGCCTTTTTAACACAGCTGAGAATTAAATAAATACACAGTGATGCTGCACCTTCGTGAGTTGACATTTTTAGTACCCCGTTTTGAGGGAAATTAAAATACCCTTCGTTTGTTCGTCCGACCATGTGAGCATGAAAACTTGAAAAATAAGTGGGATGACTTCCATTCTGGTGTGTGGCAATATCTAGGTATAAGAAATGTGCCTTTTAAAAATGTATTTTGTCATATCAAAATCCAAGATGCCTGCTCCTGTAATAGAATAATGCGGTTGTAAGGTATTTAAACACTTACTGAGTCTGGCATTATTGTAGATGCGCAGTTTATGAGCAGAGTTTAACTGCACAAACTGCCACCAAAGTGCGAGTTCTTCCTTTTTCCGATACTAAATTGTTTTTACTGTGATTAGCCAGAAATGTAACTTCACAGGAGACTTCAATTTATATTGGTCTACCAAAAAATTAGACCTTTTATTGAAACTATCACAAAAATTACATTAAACATTTGTATCGATATTAGCTCTGATTTAATAACTACGTTGACAAGAATTCAAATTAAAACAAACAGACAGTTGGACCTTTCTGTTGGCACATTACTTAAAGTTTACCATGATGAAAATAAACATAAGGAGGAGTTTAAGGAGGAAAGATAAAAGATTGAAAGGAAATGGTTGAATCTTATCTTGAGATGTTTAACCAGAGATAGCACCCTCTGCTCGGTTTCGGCTGGACGTCCGTACCGTGATGAAACACTTTTACCTTCGTGAAGATGATCCTGTCTCGACTCCGGTAAATTAGTCAAGCCAGACGTGCATGCTGCTGCGTTTTACAGGCGACCACTTTCATCTTGCCACGGTCTCGAGACCGTCTGCTTCGGCCTCCTAGAGTGATGCCTGGTTCTGGTTTTGTTCAAGATAGCTTCCAGAAAGAGAGTCACCGCTTGGAGCTGTGACACTCGAAGGGGTTCACAGCTGACGTGCTGTTTGAACCTTTGCTGAAGACGTGGGTCGAGTTGGCACAATGACCGGGCGTCTCCTGCTTTCTCCAGGGAGAGATGCCAGGTGTCAGTTAGTTCTCTCCCAAAACTCTAAAGCCAAAAATGCAGGAAGTGCCCTTTAAGAAGGGGGTGTGACTTAGTCACATACTTCCTGCTGATTGGCTGTCCATCACTAGAGAAGGAGTGACTTTGCAAGTGAGTGAGTTTGAGTGACAGATGATAGGGTAGACAAAACATAGAAAACATAAGTGAGAAGATGCAGGTGCATGTGATTTGTTTTGAGAACAGATTCATTGTTTTTAGAAAGGACGGGAGACCGAAAGCAAGCTATGTCTAGCACTTTTCCTTCGAAACAAAAACAGTTCAAACAAATACGAAGGATTGTTCATTCAACTTTAGACACTTATTCTGCATAGAGCAGACAGTTTAAAGCATGATCATTCTGAGATGTTCTCTTAACTTTGTCATATTTAAAATATACCAGCTTAGTGAAATCATCATTGAAATGACAAAAATACTGTTTGATCAATTCTGAATTAACACACATTAAAGAGAAAGTTCAATCTGATTAATTAGTGTCCATTAATTCATAATAATTGTTAACCAAAATAGTGTTTACTCGTCTCCTTGAAGGCTTCAAGAAGGTGTAACACTGAGAGTTCCAAAGAGATGCAGAGAGGTGTACTTGAAGGTCAAGACAGAGGCCTATATCACTACAGTCCCCCTTTTTGGAAGTCATCGCCTGTCCTTGGAGATGAGTTCCAACACGAAAGGATACCACCGAATGTCTCTGACCTCTATGCAATCCAGCAAGTTGAAAAAAAAAAAAATCAAAAAAAGTTCAAAATTATACTCCCATAATGTTTTGGAAATTCCATACTGTTCGTAGGTAATCCCTTTGCGGTAAGCTTTCAATCCTTTGGAAAACATAGTCTGTTAACCCATGCAGTGCTTTAAGTGGAAAAAAATAAGTGCCGGTACCCTCCCTTATCTCTTCAGACAGGCTTTTGGTTAATTTTGTACATTGATTTTAGAGTTTGTTATGTTTTACCTTTTTGTATAGTACTTCTGTGATTTTAAGATTTTATTTTTCCTTTTGTAAAGCACTACAGTATGTGACTCTCATGTCTGTGAAATGTGCTATATAAATAAAACATACTTACTAAAAGTAAAAACTCATTTCTTAAATATGCTGGTGAAGATGTTTTGCCAGAAATTTTGAATAAAGTAGAAGCCATTTCCTGCATTCTGGTGTATTTTAACAAGTTGTTAAACATCTATGTTTACCTACATGTAAACACTTGATTCAATAACTATTTTAGAGACATCTAACAAAATAAAGTCAGGTCCTGTGGACAGATTAAAAAATTGTTTAAATTATTATTGATCATGAATCAGGATATTTTAGAGACACCTCATTCAACTAGATCATATAGACATCATCCTGTTTTTAAACTCACTCCTGTGGCTATAATGAAATTAATGTGACACTTTATCACAGTGGCTTTAGGGGTGCAATTGACTTTTATTTTGTTAATTTTTATTTAGTTTTATTTGTAACACAACATGCCATTTTACTAAACAATGGTGACACTCAACTGCATGTATAAAAATATTAACTTTACCCAATGAACAGGTGACATTTTAATAACCACCAACAGTGAATTTAGGAGGGGTTTTTACTGTTTCTGATTTAGTGATAGATGTGGTTTAATGTAGAGACTTGCCTGCAGCTGTTCCTTCATACACACCGTGGTGAAGTTAGTTTATGACTCTGTCATGTTTTCATCAGCTGGGTTCTCTCGTATCGTCAAGAAACACTGCCTGTTCTACTTCCGCCTCCCTCGCGCTCTGTCGCGTTGCAGAGTTTGTTTGTTTTTTAACAGATTTCGCTGTTGTCTCCTCCCCCCGTCTGTCCTGAGGTTGTGATTGGCCAAATGACGCGCTCCACCAAAGATGTTTTATTGTCGAGAAGATGCATTGCTCTGTCTTGAAATCCAGTCAGGGGGAAATTATGCCGTCTTCCATGGGTCTTTCAAGTGAAGAAGACGAAAATAAGTTCCGGAACGCACCTTACTCTTAAAAAAAGTCCCGGTACTCTCAGGGTTAAATTTTAGAAGTGGTGGAACTGGGTTCCGGTGAGTTCCGGCCCACTTAAAGCACTGAACCCATGGAAAACTGAGTCTGTGATCCCTTGGAAACATAGTCTTATAATCCACAACGGTAAATCCACAACGATGGGGGTTATTGATTTCATCAGCAAGAATGGGTTTGAATCAGCATGTAGAGGGGATCCCTCGATTGAAGCAGAGGAGGCGGGCCTTGGATGAAGGTTGAAGACCAACGTTGGATCAGCAGGTCCCCACATCGAAGGTTGCAGGCTGGATGGCTTCCAGTCGGTGCCACCCTGGTTCAATGTGTCATGCAATTATGTGGTTTTAGGTGGGCTTATGATAGGGATTCTACATTAAGCCTTACCTATATGCACCTGGTATGTAAGCTATCATGGATTAGATCAGCTACAATTACCAATTAAGGGGTGGATCAATGCTGTAAAAATCAGAAATAGGGATCTATACCTATAGAAATGTGGAGGGCTTCTGTAACGAAGGCCTCTTCATTCAAACTATTCCTCCATTCATTATTTAGTTTAGGTTAAACTAAAAATAAAAAAAATGAAATCTAGTTTGGTCTAAATGTCTGTTGTCTTTTAGACGAACGACGCAAGATTTGGTATTCCCTATAAATTTTGAAGTCTATGGCGAGACTCATCAAAATGAATAGATCTAGAATAGAAACGATCGAATCGGTTCTACCTAAATGATTGGGAGATCAGTGTAGATTATAGTACCTTAAGTAGTATTAATCTACAATGACTCATCAAAGATTGAGATCTTTAACAAAATGAACAGCATGTTGGCATAGTTAAAATCCATTTAAGTCTTCAACTAATCAACAATCAAAACCTCTTTTGGCTGGGAGTGTTCAGAAAACAATAACAACTTCAATAACACAAAAGTAGCAATCAAGCAACTAAAAACAACGTTTCACTACGTCAAACTCACTCTGGTCGTCAGACTCCAACGTCACACACAAGAAAAACAGTTCTTAGCTTTATAACCGATGTCAATTAAATCCTGCAGATTTAAACGGTTGTTAAGGTTAGTTTTTGTTGTGGGTTTTATGCTTAGCGTTTCTAAGTTCTAGTTGGAACGGTTTCTTTTCGCAACTAGAATAGTTTAAACTGTTTAGTTTATTTACTATCCTGTGCTTGGACGACCTTCTTTTCCCATGAAGTCTTTGAGTTTGCGAGATCTTTGTCGTTTGTGGGGTTATTGAAATCTTTGTCCTTGACATGGGCATGGCCTAACATCACCCCCCTGTGGTCATGAGGGACCAAGCACACGGGTGTGGACGTCCGTCCATGGGCACGAGTTAGGATGCCATTGTTTAGTTTAAGCTGTTCGCGCAGTTTATGGGGAACCTTGTACAGGAACCTTATAGGTCTCGGCCAACGTACCTCTGTACGTTTACCTCTTTCTGCGTAATGCAGGTGTGTCACAACTGTCGGCGCCGTCGCAGGCGTGTCTCTGTCGTTGTGATGTATGTCTTCCCACTTCATGAATGAAGAGGTGCTCTTTGAGTCTGTAAGAACTATGTCATCTCTGAGTAGTTCTAGATTCAAATGCTCTTGAACCAAGGTTTCATTGAAAGCTTGGACGATAACTGAATTACCTGTCCCAGAGGACAGCACAGCGTTCTCGGTGCGTGATCCTTGGACCTCTACACCGTCCTCTACCTGTGGTAGGAAGTGTGAGTCTGCCCCCCTTTTGTTTGAGGAGGGGTCCTCAAAATCTGCAACAATGGAGTCCAAGTGACTGTCAGCGTGTTGTAGACTGTCACCTTGTGGGCTCAGATGTCCTTGAACCAAGACTTCACTGAAAGCTTGGCTGTTTGCCGAATTACCCGTCCCATAGGACAGTACAACGTCATCGGTGTGGGACCCATGGATCTCCACACCTTCCTCTACCGGTGGTAGGTAGTGTTCAGTGAGCGCTGAAGGTGTCAGCTCGCAGAGGAGGTCCTCGTGATGGGCCAGAGTCTGGTCCAACTGTTGAGTCCCCTCTGTCTCACCTGTATATGAAGGATCACTTACCGGGTTTGTGGTCTCGGTTGGGGAATCCCTTGTGACCTTAGCGGTACCTGTTGTTAGACAGTCAGTGTCCTGACCTTGGGGAGGTACCACGAATGGCAGTGGACTGCTCACTGTGGCCCACATTGTCTGATTGCCATAATTTATAATCGCTTCAAAGCGATTTATAAAATCTTGGCCAACCACAAATGGAGCCCGGAGTGAGTCAAGTTCAGACACATATACCGGGTGGTATAGTGACATCTCGCCAATCTGCATGTGAACCATGGCTATTAGGGTTGTTCTCGTCTTTGCGAGGCCCTGTTGCTCACCATAAGTGTATTTCACAAAGGGTATTTGCCTGTCAACATCGTTAGCGGCGGTCCTTAGCTCCTCAAACAGTTCGGCTGACATGGTAGACACGTCTGAGCCGCTAACCAGGAGCGCTTCTTGCGCGAGGACCCCTTCCAATGTGAGTGGCAGGTAAGCTCTCTTAGCTATCCCCCTTTTTATAAAGTTACACAGAAACCGTGCAGGTTTTTCCACACGTGTCTGTGTACGTGTGACTCTGTCTGTGTAATCGTCGTCGCTGTCAGCATCATGATGGCTGTCTGCCTCATGACCTTCAGGATGCGGATTTTCAGCAATTTGTTTGCTGTCAGCATCTATGTCAGTGTTGACGTTGTTGTTGTCAATTGTGTGCACTGAGTTGTTGCAAAAGGCAGTGCTGCGCTTCGCTTCGTCAGGTGGAACAACGTTGTTTGTGTTATCATCAAGGACAACGTTATACGTTGTGTCAGCTCGTTCAACCACTGTAACATTCAAATCATTTGACAAACAACTCACAACCTCAGTCACGTCCTCGCGCGGAGGCGCCGCTTCCATAATCTGGAGCTTGTGTGACTCTTTGCATGTCTCGAACCGTGCAGTTCGAGGGGCAGGGGCAGGAGGGCCGTTTCTCAGGGGTACATGTCGGGACAGACCATTTTTCAAAGGGTCACGGTTCCCAGACATCAACTTCTCTCGAAGTTCACCCACTGTGAGACCTAGGTGAGAACTCTTATGGTTCGATCTGAACCATCTTGGTTCATCTAGAGAGCGAACACCTGCCTTTTGTGGTTCTCTGCTCATCTCAAGGTTTTCAACCTGAGGGGCAGGGGGTTCAGAACTCCCCGTGAACCGATCAGAGTCAACTTTACAGCTCGTAGCACCATGCTGTTGTTTGTTATTAAGAAAAACCAGTGACCTCTCGCACTCTGAAGGAGAGGGAACCTCTACTACTTCCTGCGAGTGGGACGTGACCTTTTGACCTGTACAAACCTCTGATGGTATCCTAGGTTGTATTTCGGCCTCAAAAACTGTCGTAGCATATCGTCTTATCACTTCCATGGAATCTTTTTTGCAATCAACCTTGCAATGAACGCATTTCATTTGAAAAGGCATAAGATTCATAATGAAAAGACGTTTAAACTCCATATTTTCCTCTAATCCAGGGACAGTTTTGCCCCCGGAGTAGACCGAGATTAGCCTGTCGTAGAATGACAGGGGATTTTCCCACTTATCCTGACGGACGTTCCATGCAGCCAAGTAATTAGCATACGATGAAGCAGATTCCCCCACTTTGCGGGAAGCACGGGCAGGAATCCCAAGGCCCCCATCCATCCATCTAGGATACACAGAGCAAGAGGCCCCCTCAGGTGGTTCACCTGTTTGAACGTCCATCTTTGTACTGATTTTCTGTGAAAAATCAAGTAAAGCGGGTCTCATTTCGCAGCTTGCAAATATGCAAAGTGTATGAGCTGCTCAGAAAACATCCAAGATGTTAAATGAAATAAAAATCAGTGATGTCTAGTAATTTGTCGACCTGTGAGATGACCATCAAGGCTGGCTATTTTCGTGTGATTTATTGTGAAAAACCAAAACAAAAGATGCCTCCTGTGTGTTATTTCAAACTTGCAGTTTAAAAACACAGGGACAGAGAGCTAGTTTTGCACAGAATTGATGATAAAAGTGTCAAGGCTGATCAAAAACAGACAAGTCTCTATTAAATCTGTGTAACTGTCCTGTCATCAACATTTGATTATATGTGAAAATCAAATGAGAGAGTGCTGTGTGTACAATATTCTCAAAATGTTTCCCGTTTAAAACAGGAACATTCAACATGTACACATTACAGGAAGACTACGTCTTCTAATGTAACCAGCAGGGGTCACAGCGCTGGAAGTGAGTGTATCACAGCGACTGTAATTTCTCTATCTGACCGCTATAGAGGCGCTGTTATCACCTGTGAGCGAAGCTGCAGCTTTTAGCCCACAGACATCTAACACGGATGAAAAGCATCAAGCAGACAGACCCAAAGCGTTACGTGATACAGCTTCAGAGCCCCAGGCTCACAAAAACGAAATCATGTGAGCAAAATCGGTTGAACTGTGAAACCTTTTAAACTGCGTTTAAAAGAAATAAGGTCGGTCCTCATAAAACCGGCAAAATCTGTGTCACGTGACCTGGTCACATGGCGATCGGCAGTTTCAGAGCAACCGACTCAATCCACCCATTAAAATCTCAAAAACACCATGTTTAACACTGGAAAACCCAGGAAATTCAGACTACTATTATAACTACTGTGAGTTTGTCAAATGACAATTTTAAAGTATTCACCTTCCATTAGGTGTTTGGGCCCCTGGGGCTGGAGGTCTTTGTTTGTGGGTTTGAATAGTAAACATTCCTTCCTTTCTTCTCCAGCATATCACCTCCAGTAGGGCAAAACAAAGGATCACTCCCCCACACTGAGAACCATACTCCCCCCACAAATACCCTCCACATTCCAAAAGCATTGCTTCTTCAGGTGAGAGTTGCTTTCTTACACCAGAGAGAGACTTGAGATATAGCTCTGTACTTTCAAAAATTTGCTGAAAGGAGCATATATATATATATATATATATAT
>JBBPBX010012547.1:6124-40923 GCA_038048925.1 Garcialebias charrua
TGTATGTCTCATTTATTAAAAGCATTTATATCTCAGGGTAGCTAAAAGCTAAACATAGCAGACAATCCACCAGTCCACCGGAAATAAAAATAAAAGCAGGTGGATGCACCACCGCCAGTGGCAAATTTTTATTTTATAAAAAAATAAAAAACAGGTAGGCACACTACTGCCAGTGGAGAATCCGCCAGTGGAGAATCCACCACTGTGCGCCACCACCGGTGGAGAATCCACCACCACCCACCACTGACTATAGACGAGGATAGGGCCGGCACCGGAGGAGGGGATGTGCCAAAGAGACCCTCTCAGCACCAACATAATTGGTTTGTTCCACTTTGGAGTAAGCTGTTGGGGGAATAATCAATTTTGTGCTATGTGATTCCTTGACTGATGAAGCCTTCTGGATGGAAGGTGAAACGTTTCTACTTTTTTGTTTAGTTTAGTTTTTTGAATGTCCAGAGGAGCAGATTTAGCTTTTTTAGACTTTTCTACCTGGAATATTGAGCATGCATCAGGGCATTTATATCAGAGTTCCTTTCACAGCTTGAAAAAGCAGTTATATAACTGGCAGCACGGTGGCACAACTGGTAGAGCTGCTGCCTCTCAGCGAGCAGGTCCCCGGTTCAAATCCTGGTCCGGGGGCCTTTCTGGGTGGAGTTTGCATGTTCGCTCCGTGCATGCGTGGGTTTTCTCTGGGTACTCCGGTTTCCTCCCACAGTCCAAAAACATGCATGTTAGGCTGACTGGTAACTCTAAATTGACCCTGGGTGTGAGTGAAACAGGTTCCTCTTGTAAATGAGTCCCTGTGGCTCAACGAGGCTAGCCTGTATAAATAAAGGTTGAATGAAAATTCTTTATTCCACCGGCTAAATTTGGTTCCATCATAAAAGTCTAAAAACGTTCAATTCTGACAAGATTAATTATTTCCTATCTTTTTTTTTTTACACCAAAAGTCAAGGATTGGTAGAATTCTTTGTATGAATTTATAGCTCGTCGCAAGAGGCTTTTGTTGGCAATTGCCTGGTGTTGACTATTTGAAACTGCAAGAATAATTGTGTGTGTTTACAATGCTCCAAATAAGTGTGAAAAAGTTGCACATCGTGAAAACCCTCAGAGATTATCACCCCACTCTGCATTTCCCAGAAGATTTTTGGGAAATGTACAGTGGGGTTTTTTCATTATGTGTTTTTGTGTTTCAGATTGTCTTTTTTGTTGTTTAAAGACATATGTTTAAGTGTTCAGACAGCTTTACCTTGAAAGAATTTGCTTCTCACAATTTTATTGTCTGCATGACAATAAACAGATAGATATATTTGTTGTGTCAACATTCATTCATATTTTGCATATAAACATTGACTTTGTGCCACTGTAGTTTTGTCATCTGTGTATGTTTCCCTAGCCTGGTTGGAACCAGACCCATGTCCTTCACTTCGCTTTGGACTAGGGTCTGGCATTCCTCCCATTGAAAACGATTTCTCCTGGAGATTTTTGAATGGACCAATCAGAGAACAGAAGGCAGAGTTTTGTTAGTTTAGCCTGGCGAGGTCCAGGCTATCAGATAAATTGCTCAGAAACCACTCGGTGGATATTTTTTCTGCCACCAGTGTGTAATTATATGTCTTTAATTTACTGACTGTTGGCCTAGATGAAACATTTGAGATAAAATTCGATTTTTTATCATTTATTTTCGTAGCGCACCCGAGGCTGTTTGGAAAATATCAAACCGAAACTATTTAAATCCAGCAGATTTGACCATTTCGTGAATTGATTTAGGAACTGTTAAGCTCAGGAACACTTCTGATATAACGTCAGCTAAGAAATATATTTTTTATCAGCAGAGAAATAATAGTTTTTTACCTTGTTTTGATGAAAATTCCTTCGTGGCGGCAGCCATTTTGAATGACGACGTCAGTCGACGTCGTTCAAAACTCCGCCTTCTGCTCTCTGATTGCTCAGGAACACTTCTGATATAACGTCAGCTAAGAAATATATTTTTTATCAGCAGAGAAATAATAGTTTTTTACCTTGTTTTGATGAAAATTCCTTCGTGGCGGCAGCCATTTTGAATGACGACGTCAGTCGACGTCGTTCAAAACTCCGCCCCTTCTGTTCTCTGATTGGTCCGAACAAAAATCTACCGGAGAAATGTTGTGGATGGGAGAAGTCCCAGACTGTGCAGTGAAGGGAAATGAGAATTGAGCGGAGCTGTGCAGGAAGGCGAGGGCCAGGCTAGTTTCCCATACTTGACAGACAAAATTGGCCTCTGCATTTAACCCAACCACCACCAGGTGGTGCAGTGAGCAGCCGTTGTCAGCACCCGGGGAGCTGGGGAAAATAGATGTGCACTCATAGACACCCCAAGGTGTGCCGTGGCCGGGGTTCGAACCTGGGTCCTTCGGATCCAAAGTCTGATTCCCTAGCCACTACACCATCTTTGCCCCGATTAGCTTAAACTAAGACAAAGTGATATTGCACAACTTGTATGTGTGTTCATATCCTCATAAGGAAGAGGAAATGTGGACATTACATCTTCAATACACCTTATTATATTATCTAGAAAAGTTAAGTCTGATCCTCTGGACATTCAAAAAACTAAACAAAGCAACAACAAAAAAAAGTAGAAACGTTTTGTCTTTCGTCCGAAAGACTTCTTCAGTCTGAGGTGCTGTATTCAGCTCAGTCTTATAAATAGCACCTACTTGAAATGGAACCAATTTGCTGCTGACAGTCAAAACCAGCTGCTCACATGATCAAGGAGGACCATCAGCCTAACGATGGATCATTAGCACCCTGATGGTTGTTTGCTGTTCACAGAGGGCTGAGTGATACTAGCAATAACAGCATTGTAAGAGGGACAGTTGAACCCGGAGGCCTCCACCTCTGTTTAATGATGGACGGTTTCTTTTCACAAAGATGGCCTCCTTTACTCCTCTCTCAAACCATCGTTCCTCTCTATCAAGGATGTGAACATCTTCATCCCTGAAAGAGTGACCGCTGGCCTGGAGATGAGTGTAGACTGCAGAGTCCTGACCTGATGATGTTGATCTTCTGTGCTGGGCCATCCTTTTGGCCAGTGGCTGTTTAGTTTCCCCGATATAAGACTGATCACAGCCCTCCTGACACTGAACAGCATACACAATATTACTCTGTTTTTGCCGGGGGACTGGATCTTTGGGATGACAGTGGTGCGGACACAACAATCTCACTCTCAACGTGGAGAAGACAAAGGAGATTGTTGTGGACTTCAGGAAGAAGGATGCCCAACATGCCCCTCTGACCATCAACAGCACCGCAGTGGAGAGAGTAGACAGCACCAAGTTCCTGGGAGTGCACGTCTCAAAGGACCTGTCCTGGAGCAGGAACACTGCAGCACTGGCAAAGAAGGCTCACCAGCGTCTCTACTTTCTCCGCAAGCTGAAAAGGGCTGGAGCTTCAACCCCCATCATGAGCACCTTCTACAGAGGTGCCATAGAAAGTGTCCTGACCAGCTGCATCACTGTGTGGTTTGGTGCATGTACTGCATCCTGCCGCAAGAGCCTCCAGCGCATTGTGAGAGCAGCTGAGAAGATCGTGGGCACCTCCTTGCCCTCACTGCAGGACTTACACAGCAAACGCCTCACTCGGAAAGCCCTCTGCATGGCAGGTGATCCCACACACCCACTACACAGCTGCTTCAGACTGCTGCCATCAGGGAGGAGACTGAGGAGTCTCCAGGCTCGAACCAGCAGACTGAGAGACAGCTCTGTTCATCAGGCAGTCAGGATGCTAAACACTCTGCCTGCTCTGCCCCCTCCCATTTGAACTGCCTTAACACTAAAACTTTCTCACACATTACCACACAACACAAAGATTTTAACACTGGACTCTGTGTCATCAAACGGGTTATTCACTAAACTCTCGGTCATGTGCTCATACAGTTTGCACTACTTCTCATACTTGCACTAATGTTTGTATTACATCACTGCCTATAATCATAATACTGTTTACATTCTCTGTTTACATTTATTAATACTGTTTACTTTTATTACTACTGCTTACATGTAATTACTACTGTTTACATTTACACTACTCTAATATCTACACCACTGCTGATACATATACAGTGTGCTCTGAACGGTCTTATTTAGGGATGCCCAATGTGCCTTACTGCATATGCCACTTTTTGCCTCTATAACAACATCAACTACTACCTCATACATATACTGTGTACATTAACTCATACGCTGCTTTGCCACTTTGCAAATGTCAATGCTAGAAACCTTTAGTTTATTTTAGTTATACTTTTTATACTCTTTTTTTATACTAGTATGCAAAAACTCAGGACAGTATTATGTTCATTAAATGTTTAATGTTTTAGTTTTAGAGTTGGTGTAAATTTTCATACTCTTATACCACTATGCAAAAAACTCAGGACAGTGTTAGTTTTACTATTTTATGCTTATGTCTATTATTATATGTTTCAGTGTTTCAATGTTTAGATGTTTACTGTTGCACCGAGGGACTGAGAGAAACGCAATTTCGGTCCTGTGTATGTCCTGTACAGTACATATTGCAGATCTGACAATAAAGTTGACTTTGACTTTGACTTTGACTCTTTGCCGTAATGTATTTTGAGGAAGCCACTGGGACGTTGTGTTTAGAAAATAAACGTCTCAATGTCTCTGAAACTCCTGCAACATATGGAATGGCCACTGGTTTAGGTCTGGGTTCCTTCTTTTCACCTGATGGCTGGCTGGAGTCCTGTTTGGGTTTATTCTCTTCTTTCAGGAAGGCCCAGTTAGGATATCCACTTTCTCTAGAGCAGGGGTCACCAACCTTTTCGAAACTGAGACCTACTGCGTGGGTACGGAGTCATACAAAGGGCACCAGTTTAAACTCTTCATAAATAACAAAGCGTAAATTTAAAAAAATGTATAATAAACATATTTTAAGAACATGTTTTTAAGATAGACATTTTAAAATATATTTAAATACAAAAAAAGAATAACAACTGAATAAAAGAGAAATTTTAAATGCAGCTTAGTAGAGTTGTGCTATTTTTAGAACAGGTCCGCGGGCACCTCAAATGGTCCTTGGGAGCACCCGGGTGCCCGCGGGCACCGTGTTGTGACCCCTGCTCTAGAGCATGTCTTGTGTGTGATTTCTCCTTCTGTCTGGCTCCTGGGTTAGTGGGGACGCTGTCTGTGATACAGAGTCCTGATGACTCCTAACTTGTTCTCCAGAGGGTGATGGGAGTCAAACTGTAAATACTGGTCTGTGTGTGTGGGTTTGCGGTACACCTCAGTTTGCAAATTTCCTCCATCAGAAACTGAGACCTCACAGTCCAAGAAAGCCAGCCTGCCATTGTTTACATCTTCTTGTGTGAACTACTGGGGCCATAACCGGTGATCTTCCGATCACAAGCTCACCTTCTCTAACCTCTGCGTCACCACTCCCTGATAAAATAAATAAATAAATAAAATAAAATAAATAAGGTGCACAAATCAAATATTTTATAGCTTTATTGTTAGTAGAGTCAGAAATGTTTAAAATGTTCAGACTCTTGTTGAGACTAGGAGCTGGTTGCAGGCCCCCAGAGACTTCCTCTTGGGACCCAGGCCCCAAGACCCGCCTCCAGCTCCATCGTCCCCCTCACCCTGTTCGGATCTCCCTCAGAAGTGTCAACTCATACTAAATAAATCAAGGAAACCTGAATTAAGTTTTATAAATTTTATTAAAATAAAGGCAGGAAAAGGTTACAGTTTACAGCGCTAGCCTCTCTGATATGATCAACATCCAGAAGAGTCAGACAAACCTGGACCATGCCTGCCTGTGGAGTCAAAAAGAGAAGAATCACGGTCTACAAAATGATTAACATCCCTAGATCAGAACGTATTCTTGCATTAGGACGCCTTCTGCAATCATTAAATCATATGTTAAAGCCCTGACCTAGATCATGTTAGATTTTTCCATAATGTCCTATGCACCACACCAAGGGAAATGTTGAAGTCCCAGGCAAATGTCCAGGCCCAGGTCATGCGCTATAGCCTGTAGACATCACCCGCCATCATATAAGGAATAGTTTACATTCACCCAGAGGAAAATGATTAATTGCTTACAAATCTGACAATATTGAACTGGGAGTTTTTATTTGAGGAAACCCTTTGGGATCCTCGAACCAGGGGGAGTTGTTAGATATTTGTGTAGACTGGCCCTAGGGTTTTTGATCTGCTCAGAGACGGGATTATAATGAAATTATGACCCGGTTCTGACTAGGTTAAACTGGGCCAGCAGCTCTAAAAAGAGTCTCCCATGGATTCATTATCTGTCAAGGAATATAACTTATTTTGTTTGCCATATCACATAGAAAGGCTTTAAAGCATTGTCTCATATCTTTCCCTACATGCCAATCCACTTAAGATCCATTGAGATCACACTTAGTCACGCCCGCTAATACAAGTGACAGGAAGAGCTCCCATTCTGTGAAGGGCGGGGCCTATAGCCCTATAAATCAATGTTGTGGGACACCACGCTCTCTTCCAGATGCTGATCATATCAGCCAGCGTTGTAAACTGTAACGTTTTCCTGCCTTTATTTTAACTTAATTCAGGTTTCCTTGATTTATCTAGTATGAGATGCCACTTCTGAGGGAGATCCGAACAGGGAGAGAGGGACGATGGAGCTGGAGGCGGGTCTTGGGTCCTGGATCCCAAGAGGAAGTCACCGGGGGCCTGCACCCAGCTCCTCGTCTTAACAGTCTGAAGGCCTGAAAAGAGGGATGAGAATTACTAAACTTTGACTTGTGTACAGTAGTATTTCCCTAAAAGTATTGTAGCATCTGTCAAGTGCAACAATAATATACAAAGGATTCACACGTGTGTGATGTCACTCTTTATTTGAACACACCCTGTCTTCAACAACAACTTGTCTGGAAATGCTTTCCACTTACCGGTAACCACACTGGAACAACCTGAGATCAACACACACTACAGCACAGATGTCAACCTAAACCTGAACAGGACATTAAACAGGAAAACCTATTTCCACACTCCAACCATTTTTAACAAAACACAATGGGCCTCATGCACGAACATGTTCGTATTTTTATCCTAAATTTCTCCTACTTTTGTTCGTACGAAGCGTTCGTATGAACATGCCACGTCAGATTCAACAAACTCTTCTATCCTCAGGAAAAGTGTGTAAATGAGTTGCGTAAATATGATGAATCCCAACTGTTCTAACAACCTGCACGTGCACACGGAGAGGTTATTTACATAATTCCCACCCCTCAAAACACCATATAAGGCTATGTTTCCTGCCTCACAGAGCAGGAAGTGTCCATTCATTCAAAATCAAGAAGTAAAAAGAAGAACTTTACGCGTTCGGAGATTGAAGTTCTGCTCTCAGTCGCGCTGTGGCGCACCGCTACCCCCCCCCCCGCAAGTGTCGGATGGTCAAATATTTTTAATTTTAGTGTAAACAACTGTGTTACATTATAGTTTCACTTATTCAGAAGAGCTGTGGCGCACCGCTACCCCCCACCCCCCCGCAAGTGTCGGATGTGTTTTTGAACAGAAGCATTTTAAAATGTCTCGAAACTACAGTTAACTTCATATTAATATTGTAGTGCATATGTTGTGTCTCCCGTGGGTCGTACAGTATCAGAAATCAAGAATAAATGGTTTGATCTGAAAATGGCTTCAAACAAACGTCTCGCCGCAGCACGGACAGGAGGTGGTCAAGGAAAAGTCTGCGTTACCGAGATGGATGAAAAATAAATGCCATGCTATGCAAGACGCGTGCCAACATGTTTTGCAGCACAAATGAGTAATGCGCGCTCCTCCAGGCCATCGCGCAACCACATTTAGCAGGTTATATTTCGAATCAGATATAATTTGGACATTTATGGAGTGGTATTGCTTCCGATTGAGGATGCGTCAGGTGAAGCTGCTTTGATCCGTATGTGTGTACAGTCTATTGCTCCGATGGCAGCAATAGCATGAAAATCAGTCTTAATTGGGGGCTGCCATTGCATGTAAATGCATGGAAGCCACCTATTGTTATCCTGTCCGAACGTGTGTCTACATTGTCGTTCACCGTTAATGCGGCCCGTACCGTAACGTGCACCCCCACAAAAGTTATATCAAAACGACCGGCCCGACTCTGGGATGTGTGCTATTACTTTTCTAAGCAATCGGAGTTACCATGGCAACGTTATTTGCGAACAAAGACGTAATGAATCTCCAAATCCAGGAACTAGTTGGTTACTGCCCACTTATTATTCTACACCAGAAAAAGTTATCTTTTTCAACTTTAATACGGACCGAACCACAAAGTGAACCCCCACAAAAGTTCTATCAAAACGACCAGCCCGACTCAGAGATGTGTGCTATTACTTTTATAAGCAATCGGAGTTACCATGGCGAAATATTTCGCTAACAAAAATCGTAAATTTCCCATAGGAATAGAATGGGGCTTGAGTTTTCAGAGAAACTGAGTCACATAGGGCGCCATCTTGGTTCAATATACAAGGCAATATACAAGGCAGGTTCAATACACAAGCTCATTAGTTGAGTCGGCCATTTTGAATCAAACTAGCTACTTAGGTGAGTCAGCCATTTTGAATCAACCAAGCTCATTAGGTGAGGCGGCCATTTTGAATCAGGGCGCCATCTTGGTTCAATATACAAGGCAATATACAAGGTAGGTTCAATACACAAGCTAGTTAGGTGAGGCGGCCATTTTGGATCAAACCAGCTCATTAGGAGAGGCGGCCATTTTGGATCAACCAAGCTCATTAGGTAAGGTGGCCATTTTGAATCAGGACGCCATCTTGGTTCAATATACAACGCAATATACAAGTCAGGTTCAATACACAAGCTAGTTAGGTGAGGCGACCATCGTTGTGTCCCAATCCGACGGCTGCATACTACCAAGGACCCGGCCTACCCGGTACAGGGAGGCCGGGTCCTTCAAAGACCAGGTAGACCGGAAGTTCACGGCTGTGAATTTCTTTTGAATTGGGACAGGTCTAGCCTTCACGGTTACGTCGGAGTACGTCATGTTGCCTAGCAACCGTGACGGCGCTCAGCCCAGAGGAAGAAAGGAGCTTGAAATGCTGTTGTTTTTACGGCTTTTTTTAATTCTAGAGGAAATACAGAACTTTATTGCTGCTGGTGGCATGTTTTATATATTCTGCTGACAGATATATCCAACTTACTTTTTTTTTTTGGCTATAAACGGTAGTTTCATGGATAATTTCATTGTCAGTATTAACTTTGTTAACTTGTGCATAATAAATAAATCAAAAATCTATCTTATTTACTAATAATTTAATAAAACAATATACTAGAATAATATTTATAACTTATTTAAAATTTTAAATACTGTAACTTATTTGAAATTTAGAATACAGCATAACATTTCCCAATATTTTATTGTATAAAATCCATTAGTACATAAAGGGGTTGTAAAAAAAAAAGTTAAAAACAGGGTCTTTCATCTATTTTATTAATAAAATAGCACTCAAGTGTTTTCATTGAGCATCAGTAGATTAAACCTCATTATTATGAATACTTTAATATTTAATAAATAATATAATACTTTAATATTTAATTTAAAAAAATGTATTTCTCTCTTTTTTTTCTCTTTTGTTTTCTATTGTTTAAGGAAATTCTACCATTGCTGTTCATCGTTCTTTAGTTTTAGCAGGTCGCTTTCGTAAATGAGCCATGAGGCTCAATAAGATTTACCTGACTAAATAAAGGTTGAATGAATGAAAAAAATACTTTAATCTTAAACTAAATGTTTTGTTGTTCTCTACATGTCCTGAACCAGACCAGACCCTTGTACTGTAGGATTAATCTGAATATCCCAGTCCTGGACCGTTACTTTAACCAAGAAGATCCTAGACTGGATTTGTGATGATGCAGGGAGTCTCTGGAGGTGTTGCTTCATCTCCTGGACCTGGATTCATGACATGGTTGGGGGTGACAACTGTTTTCTGGCTGGCAGGTGGAGCATCTTGCAGGTGGTCTCAGGTGGTCTCAGTCAGGAGTGTTTGGGACGCCTTGTTCTGTTGTCCATCATGGTGTCATCCACCTGCCTAAAAACCCAGAGGACCTGCAGGTGGTGTCCTGTGGGTTTGCAGAGCTGGCAGCCACAGAACCTTTTGTTGTTTTTTAATTAACTTACTGTTAATAAAATGAATTATAGACAACTAGTTTTTGTAATCAATTTATTTTTTCAAAATTAGAACAAAACAAAGACCAACACATTTTTCAAACTCATAAATATACCGGTAATTTATTTACCGGTATTTGCATTTTTTTCTAGAATACTAAATAATCTTTCCATCATCTCCCTACTTTCATTCAACCTTCTCTCTTCTGCCTCCCTCTGCAGCTTCATATCTTCTCTGATTAAGTCCATTAACTCATACTCTCTGTTGTTCTTCCTCTTTCTTCCTCGTCTCTGTTCCATTCTTTCCTCCTCCTCAGCCCTGTCGTCCTGGTCACCCACTGCTGTGCTTGGACCTGGAGTGTCCTCACGGATGGAGGAAATTAGGACAGGAGGTGCAATGCAAGGTCTCTGTCCTAACGCCTCATCCATGAGGACAAACCAGGGCCATGTCGCAGCAGTGGGCTTCCCACTCACTCCTTCCCCTGACCCTGGATATTTGCAGTCCTGAACAGAGGAAATAAGATATCACAGTTGGCAAAAAGAGCAACAAACTTTTTTTTTTTTAAAGTTTACAAGTACATACCGGATTCCAAAAAAGTTGGGACACTAAACAAATTGTGAATAAAAACTGAATGACGTGGGGATGGCAAATGTCAATATTTTATGCATAACATAACATAGATGACAGATCAAAAGTTTAATCTAAGTAAATGTAACATTTTAAAGGAAAAATATGTTGATTCAAAATTTCACAGTGTCAACAAACCCCCAAAAAGTTGGGACAAGTAGCAATAAGTGGCTGGAACGCCAATCAACGCTCCGTTCAGAAGCCTGCCTCACTGATGGTATGGGGTTGCATGAGCGCTTGTGGCATGGGCAGCTTGCATGTCTGGAAAGGCACCATTAATGCAGAGAACTATGTTCAGGACTTGTCGCAACTTTTTTTGGGATTTGTTGACGCCATGAAATTTTGAAACAACATATTTTTCATTTAAAATGATAAATTCTCTCAGTTTAAACTTTAGATCTGTGATCTATTCTGAATAAAATATTAGATGTTGGCACCTCCACATCATTGCATTCAGTTTTTATTCACAATTTGTTTAGTGTCCCAACTTTTTTAGAATCTGGTTTGTATCAACAGAGCACGTACAAATTATATAATTCATTACACATGTACAGTACATACTTTGTATTTCTTCTTTAAATTGTCCCATTTTTTTTTAGCCTGCAGAGGAGTTACTTTATCCTGCAGGCACATCTTCTCCAAAATTACCCTAATAACATCAACATAAAATGAATGAAGAGGAGAAACATGGAAAATAATGTCTTAAACCCACATTGAAAAACAGTTTTCACAGCACAACACAAGAGGTTGCAGGTTAATGAAACTGTACTCAGAAGCATAAGATGAATCTTGTACCTCCACGCCACAGCTGCAGAATGTTTAGCCCCCGTAAATAGGTGGCTGTTTTTATTCCGAAGCTTAATAAAAGCCTCGGTCTGCTCCTTGCTCCCTAAAAAACAGAAGAATAAAATTAGCTTAGCAGCGATAATACGACGGGACCCGCTGTACGAGCTGACAAAAGATATAAAAAATATCTACGCAAATGACTAACATCCGCTTTAATCATTTATGTCATAAATCATAACCGCTTTAGGCTTTTAATTTTTTAATCCCACATTTTAACATAACTTACATTTAAAAGTGTATTCTGTCGCTTCGTCCGCCATTACGTTCCTCCAAAATGTTCCCTCAATGCGCACGCGCAGAGTAAACGCAATGCATTTTGGGATAGCCTCCGTCTGGAAGGATCCACCGGACCCGTCCTTCAAATTCGGGGAAAAGAAGGCCGCATTCGTCGGCCGCATCGAAGCAGTCTTCGAATTGGGACAGGCCTTGGCGCATCGCTGTGACGTCAGCGGCCTTCAAATGCGGCCTCAGACCCATGCAGCCGTCGGATTGGGACACACCTCATTTTGGATCAAACCAGCTCATTAGGAGAGGCGGCCATTTTGGATCAACCAAGCTCATTAGGTGAGGCGGCCATTTTGAATCAGGGCGCCATCTTGGTTCAATATACAAGGCAATATACAAGGTAGGTTCAATACACAAGCTAGTTAGGTGAGACGGCCATTTTGGATCAAACAAGCTCATTAGGTAAGGCGGCCATTTTGAATCAACCAAGCTCATTAGGTGAGGCGGCCATTTTGAATCAGGGCGCCATCTTTGTTCGATATACAAGGCAATATACAAGGCAGGTTCAATACACAAGCTCATTAGGTGAGTCGGCCATTTTGAATCAAACAACCTCATTAGGTGAGTCGGCCATTTTGAATCAAACTAGCTAATAAGGTGAGTCGGCCATTTTGAATCAAACTAGCTAATTAGGTGAGTCGGCCATTTTGAATCAAACTAGCTAATTAGGTGCGTCGGCCATTTTGAATCAAACTAGCTAATTAGGTGAGTCGGCCATTTTGAATCAAACTAGCTAATTAGGTGAGTCGGCCATTTTGAATCAAACTAGCTAATTAGGTGAGTCGGCCATTTTGAATCAAACTAGCTAATTAGGTGAGTCGGCCATTTTGAATCAAACTAGCTAATTAGGTGAGTCGGCCATTTTGAATCAAACAAGCTAATTAGGTGAGTCGGCCATTTTGAATCAAACAAGATAATTAGGTGAGTCAGCCATTTTGAATCAAACTAGCTAATTAGGTGAGTCGGCCATATTGAATCAAACATGCTCATTAGTTGAGGCGGCCATTTTGAATCAAACAAGCAAACTAGGTGAGACGGCCATTTTGAATTAAACAAGTAAATTAGGTGAAGCGGCCATTTGAACAAGCAAATTAGGTGAAGCGGCCATTTTGATTGAGATATGGAACTTATATTTGGCAAATGGGTAGCTAACAATGATCCCTAATAAATTTCAATTGAAAATCCAACTTCCAAGATGGCCGACAACGCAAAAAAGTCAAAATACTGTAAAATGGTCAATTTTAATGATATAGAGCTGAAACTTGGTATGGTGATAGCCGACAATGTTTCCTATCAAATTTCATATCAAAATCAAAAATCCAAGATGGCCGCCATAGCTACTTTCAAATGGCTATAACTCGGCCATCTTTATACATAGAAAGCTGAAATTTGGTGAGGTTGTAGCTGAAGACATCCTCTATCACGTACGGAAACCAAAAATAAAAATCCAAGATGGCCGCCATAGCTACATTCAAATGGATTTAACTCAGCCATCTTTATACATAGGGAGCTGAAATTTGGTGAGGTTGTAGCTGAAGACATTCTGTATTACGTACCGAAACCAAAAATAAAAATCCAAGATGGCCGACATAGCTAAAAGAGAAAAAATGCCATAACTCAGCCATCTTTATACATAGAGAGCTGAAATTTGGTGAAGTTGTAGCTGACAACATTCTCTATCACGTACAAAAAACGAAAATAAAAATCCAAGATGGCCGCCTTAGCTAAATAGAAAAAACACCATAATTCAGCCATTTTTAATGCTATTTAGTTGAAATTTGGTGTAATCGGAGCTGGAAATGAACCCAAACACCTTTACTATCCTGATGCATGCTCAATAATCCAGGTAGAAAAATCTAAAAAAGCTAAGTCTGGTCCTCTGGACATTCAAAAAACAAAAAAAACAAAAACAAAGCAAAAAATTGTAGAAACGTTTCGTCTTTCGTCCGAAAGACTTCCTCAGTCTGAGGTGCTGGGTTCAGCTCAGTCTTATAAATAGCACCCTCTCACAGTGTTACACAACCAGTTGGCTGATGACAGCCTGAAACCAGCTGCTCACATGATCAAGGAGAACTTGGGAAACTAAACAGCCACTGGCCAAAAGGATGGCCCAGCACAGAAGATCAACATCATCAGGTCAGGACTCTGCAGTCTACACTCATCTCCAGGCCAGCGGTCACTCTTTCAGGGATGAAGATGTTCACATCCTTGATAGAGAGGAACGATGGTTTGAGAGAGGAGTAAAGGAGGCCATCTTTGTGAAAAGAAACCGCCCATCATTAAACAGGGGTGGAGGCCTCCGAGTTCAACTGTCCCCCTCCTACAATGCTGTGATTGCTGGTATCACTCAGCCCTCTGTGAATAGCAAACAACCATCAGGGTGCTAACGATCCATTGTTAGGCTGATGGTCCTCCTTGATCATGTGAGCAGCTGGTTTCAGGCTGTCATCAGCCAACTGGTTGTGTAACACTGTGAGAGGGTGCTATTTATAAGACTGAGCTGAACCCAGCACCTCAGACTGAGGAAGTCTTTCGGACGAAAGACGAAACGTTTCTACAATTTTTTGCTTTGTTTTTGTTTTTTTTGTTTTTTGAATGTCCAGAGGACCAGACTTAGCTTTTTTAGACCTTTACTATCATTTCAAGAATTTTATTTGGCTCCGTGATATGTGCTATTAACATTTGGAGCCATTTGTATTCAGGATGGCTGCTAACGGGCAGTAGCCTGGCAGCCCCCGTCGAAGTTTCTCCAGGAAAAGAAAGTTCATTCTCAATAGTCCAGGTATCAAATCCGCTCATTCTCAATCAGTTCATCTGGACAGTTTCTTTTTTGTAGAAACGTTTCACCCTCACTCCAGAGGGCTTCATCAGTCAGAGTAGTCCAAAGCACACTGAAGTTAACCCACCAAGTAAACAACTTAAGTGGACCAACCAGTTTGCTGTAGCCAAGATGGTTTCTGGGGGCTTGTCCCTCGTTGACTCCTCCCAGGCAGGCAGACATGTCAGCCAGTTCTCCAGGAACGTTCTAGTTTGTACTTGTTCTGCGGCGGTGTATGGGAATTTTATGTACCTGGGTGTTATATGAGGAGCGGCTTTGATGACCAAGGGGAGCGCACGACTCACTGAAGCTTGTGCGACACACCAGACAAATTAAACTTAAAATTATAATTCTAATTCAAACAGAATAACCTATTGTCAAGAATAATTAAGGTGCGTGATTTTTTTAAACCCAAAATATTTTCTAAATAACGAAATATGAAGTTATTAGTGAAGGAAATCCATCTGGATAACAGCGGACCGACTGCTCGTAATATTTACGACAGGTCCGGACCACACGTAAATTTTGTTCGTATCTGAAAAAAATCGTAGGATACGAAAACATTGTTGAATGCCACAAATGATCCTAAATCACTCGTACGCACAGTTTAAGAACAAATCTGTGCGTACGAACGGTTCTTGCATGAGGCCCAATAATCTCACACAATTTTCACATTACCCAGCATCCCTTGCAGCCCGACCAGTTTCTCTGGGATGATATTATCAAATGTATGGTGTATAGTTCTTTCTGTTTGTTGTTTTTGACATCATGGACTCCAACAGGTACAGTGGGATCTGTCTCAGGTGAGGTTTGTCATGACGTCAGACGTAGAATACTAAACCTGAATTAAACTTGATTGTTTCACTTGGACTCAAAGAAAAAAGTTCATTTCAGATCAAATGTGTGACTTTTAAGTTCATTGAACCCATAAAAGTAAATAGTCTTCACTAAACCAAAATAATTAAGTAAGATTAATGTAAATAATTCCTTAAGATGAACTACAGCCCAAACACACTTTTTTGAGTGCGCTAAATCATATAAATTCATGTACTGTATTTTAAATAAACAATCCATGCCGACCGTGCGGCTCATTCATCATTTAGCCAATTGTGTGCAATGTCCAATCTTATTTTGAAAAATAAATAAACAAATAAAAATAATGCAAAATGTGAACCACAAAGTAGCGAGGAACTATTAAGTAATTTAACACTATTCAGACTGCTTTGTGTTTAACTTATTTAACTGCTGTTGCTGCTGTTACACTGAATTTCCTATTTGTGGAACAATAAAGGCGGTTCCCTTTCAGTTCGGTCTCTCGGTGCAACATACTTGCTATGGGAATTGCGCTCCCGCGCGATTACCTGAAGGAATACATTCACGCCTTTTACGGCAGGGGGCGTCACCCCGCGCCAGAGGTACCGCCCTTTAGGTACTTAGGCGACTGACGCCCCTCCATCTTCCTCTTTTTTGCTCTTCACCTCGCAAACACCTGAACTACCTCTCTTTGCGGGACTTCTCTGCTGCTCCATCGCTCAACTTGAGGTGAGCTTGCTTCCTGCACAGAGCGCACAGATAAGTTTTCCCTGCGTACTGCTGGTCTGCCGAAAGCTAGCCCATCACATTTCTATAACCTCGAGGTTTTCTTCTCTCCTCTCTCCTACAGGTTGCTTCGCTCGACGGAGTTATAACTGCGTCACAACCGCTGCCTCGTCTAACACTAGCTTAGCGAGCTATCCAGCAAAAGCGACACGACGGAGGAGACTCTCGAACAAAGAAGAAAAAGGATTCTGGAAGGTCTCGCTCGCCTTGTCTCGGACATGCATCCGGAGAAAGGGAAGCGAAAGACTAAACTTCAAAGGAAAGCCAGCGGGACGGCGAGCCCAAATTTGCGCGTCTGTCCTAGCAGCTGTGGATTTTACCTGGTAGCGACGGACACCCACGAGGCCTGTCCAGTCTGCCAAGGTATATTTCATGCAAGACATGCTCTGGACGCGCCCGACTCTTGCCCACACTGCAGCCAGATGCTGGACGCGGTGCTACGGCAGCGCGTGGACCTTGTGGCTAAAGCCATGGGAGGCACAGCTGGTCCACAGGACCCGGACACCACGGAGACCCTCACTCCGACGCCAAAGCTCGAACACATGGTTCTACACGACAGCACGTGCGTCGAATGGGGCGACAGCCCTGACCCGCTTGCTACCATGGGGGACCTAACCAGGGGCGCAACTACATATTTTTGAGGTGGATGCGAAAACATCAACGGCGCCCCCCCCTCTTTTTTTTTACCTGCCGCCTCATACAGCTTTCCTCCCTTAGTCATGCACTTAGAAAATTCAGTAGCAATATTACAGATTTTTTTTATGTTACATATTAAATCAGGTGATCATTCCAATCATAAACAAATAAGAAGTTTAACTAGAAAGTTCCTGGAGAAACTTCGACGGGGGCTGCCAGGCTACTGCCCGTTAGCAGCCATCCTGAATACAAATGGCTCCAAATGTTAATAGCACATATCACGGAGCCAAATAAAATTCTTGAAATGATAGTAAAGGTGTTTGGGTTCATTTTCAGCTCCGATTACACCAAATTTCAACTAAATAGCATTAAAAATGGCTGAATTATGGTGTTTTTTCTTTTTAGCTAAGGCGGCCATCTTGGATTTTTATTTTCGTTTTTTGTACGTGATAGAGAATGTTGTCAGCTACAACTTCACCAAATTTCAGCTCTCTATGTATAAAGATGGCTGAGTTATGGCATTTTTTCTCTTTTAGCTATGTCGGCCATCTTGGATTTTTATTTTTGGTTTCGGTACGTAATACAGAATGTCTTCAGCTACAACCTCACCAAATTTCAGCTCCCTATGTATAAAGATGGCTGAGTTAAATCCATTTGAATGTAGCTATGGCGGCCATCTTGGATTTTTATTTTTGGTTTCCGTACGTGATAGAGGATGTCTTCAGCTACAACCTCACCAAATTTCAGCTTTCTATGTATAAAGATGGCCGAGTTATAGCCATTTGAAAGTAGCTATGGCGGCCATCTTGGATTTTTGATTTTGATATGAAATTTGATAGGAAACATTGTCGGCTATCACCATACCAAGTTTCAGCTCTATATCATTAAAATTGACCATTTTACAGTATTTTGACTTTTTTGCGTTGTCGGCCATCTTGGAAGTTGGATTTTCAATTGAAATTTATTAGGGATCATTGTTAGCTACCCATTTGCCAAATATAAGTTCCATATCTCAATCAAAATGGCCGCTTCACCTAATTTGCTTGTTCAAATGGCCGCTTCACCTAATTTACTTGTTTAATTCAAAATGGCCGTCTCACCTAGTTTGCTTGTTTGATTCAAAATGGCCACCTCAACTAATGAGCATGTTTGATTCAATATGGCCGACTCACCTAATTAGCTAGTTTGATTCAAAATGGCTGACTCACCTAATTATCTTGTTTGATTCAAAATGGCCGACTCACCTAATTAGCTTGTTTGATTCAAAATGGCCGACTCACCTAATTAGCTAGTTTGATTCAAAATGGCCGACTCACCTAATTAGCTAGTTTGATTCAAAATGGCCGACTCACCTAATTAGCTAGTTTGATTCAAAATGGCCGACTCACCTAATTAGCTAGTTCGATTCAAAATGGCCGACTCACCTAATTAGCTAGTTTGATTCAAAATGGCCGACGCACCTAATTAGCTAGTTTGATTCAAAATGGCCGACTCACCTAATTAGCTAGTTTGATTCAAAATGGCCGACTCACCTTATTAGCTAGTTTGATTCAAAATGGCCGACTCACCTAATGAGGTTGTTTGATTCAAAATGGCCGACTCACCTAATGAGCTTGTGTATTGAACCTGCCTTGTATATTGCCTTGTATATCGAACAAAGATGGCGCCCTGATTCAAAATGGCCGCCTCACCTAATGAGCTTGGTTGATTCAAAATGGCCGCCTTACCTAATGAGCTTGTTTGATCCAAAATGGCCGTCTCACCTAACTAGCTTGTGTATTGAACCTACCTTGTATATTGCCTTGTATATTGAACCAAGATGGCGCCCTGATTCAAAATGGCCGCCTCACCTAATGAGCTTGGTTGATCCAAAATGGCCGCCTCTCCTAATGAGCTGGTTTGATCCAAAATGGTCGCCTCACCTAACTAGCTTGTGTATTGAACCTGACTTGTATATTGCGTTGTATATTGAACCAAGATGGCGTCCTGATTCAAAATGGCCGCCTTACCTAATGAGCTTGGTTGATCCAAAATGGCCGCCTCTCCTAATGAGCTGGTTTGATCCAAAATGGCCGCCTCACCTAACTAGCTTGTGTATTGAACCTACCTTGTATATTGCCTTGTATATTGAACCAAGATGGCGCCCTGATTCAAAATGGCCGCCTCACCTAATGAGCTTGGTTGATTCAAAATGGCCGACTCAACTAATGAGCTTGTGTATTGAACCTGCCTTGTATATTGCCTTGTATATTGAACCAAGATGGCGCCCTATGTGACTCAGTTTCTCTGAAAACTCAAGCCCCATTCTATTCCTATGGGAAATTTACGATTTTTGTTAGCAAAATATTTCGCCATGGTAACTCCGATTGCTTATAAAAGTAATAGCACACATCTCTGAGTCGGGCTGGTCGTTTTGATAGAACTTTTGTGGGGGTTCACTTTGTGGTTCGGTCCGTATTAAAGTTGAAAAAGATAACTTTTTCTGGTGTAGAATAATAAGTGGGCAGTAACCAACTAGTTCCTGGATTTGGAGATTCATTACGTCTTTGTTCGCAAATAACGTTGCCATGGTAACTCCGATTGCTTAGAAAAGTAATAGCACACATCCCAGAGTCGGGCCGGTCGTTTTGATATAACTTTTGTGGGGGTGCACGTTACGGTACGGGCCGCATTAACGGTGAACGACAATGTAGACACACGTTCGGACAGGATAACAATAGGTGGCTTCCATGCATTTACATGCAATGGCAGCCCCCAATTAAATAAAAATATATAACAATAGTGGTAATCAGTGCTCAATATTTTATGTAGCGAAAATATGAAATCTTAACAGCCTGGAGTCCATGTCAGAGTTTTAACATTTATGACATTTAAACTGTTACTTTCTATGAAAGAAGACAATGAAAGATGGTCATCAGAAATTCAAACCATCATGGTATACAGTATAGGTTTTTGTTGCCTCCCTAATGTAATTATTCCTACCTGATGTCATCACTTGTCTCCTCTATCACTGACCTCGTGTCTGTCTCCTTCACCCTTTGTCTGTGGCATTCTGCACTGTCATATGGTCAAAAAAGCATTATATATTAGTTGTAAAAATTACAGATCTTAATACAGTTTTTAAAAATAATGTTTACATGTTATTGCTTGGGATTAAGTAGCTGTTCCCTCACTTCCACCTGCATTAGACCAACCTGTTGCCTTCCCCAGTCTGTCCTGATTCCTTTGTCATCTTCTCTTCCTGCTCTCCATCCTCACAGCTGAATGACATTAATTTTGTGTTAAGTAGATTAAAAATACAGCAGTCAAACCACAATAGAAATGAAACTTTAACTTAAATGATCTCCTTGTTGGATAACAGTTACTGACTGGACATTTCATCTGATCTGACTTACCACATCACAACACACACCACTGTAGTGATATTAAATAAGACATTTAAACTCAAGTGTCCCTCTACCAAAAAGGTTGGGAACATGGGTCACCAATCTTGTTGAGTCTAAGGGCTATAGTGACACTGAGGAGATACACACATAAACTTGTACAACTCATCTTTAATTAAAGAATCAATAATAATAAATGTACATATGAGTGAATACATTGCAGCACTGCGTTGGAACATAGCTGGGAACTGCCACCACAGTTTTGCTTTCCTGTGTTAATGTTTCCTGAGTTTTATTTAGGTGATTCTTACACTTAGTGTGTGGATGTGTGTGTGACACGTATCAAATATTCATAAAAATATTAAACAAATCACGTCTAGGGGAGGCAACATTTATTTAACAGCCAAATATGGGACGATTCCTATTAGGCTAGCTTTAGCTAATACCTGAATATTTACAAGCCTCCTGTCCTGCTCATACACTGACTGTACTTACCTACTATCTTTTGACCACACTGAAAGGCTTTTTTCCATCCTGCCAAAAACTTCGGGAGCTACGAGCTTTAAATATCCAAATGCATTTTGTTAAAAGACAAAGTTGTTATAACCTTAAGGGAACAGAGATGTTTATAAAACCACAATTCAGAACTAGTTTGAAGGGACGTTCTACCTCAATCCAGGGAATTAGATTATGGAATGGCTTGGAGAATGTAGTTAAAAATGCCAAGTCAATGTTTACATTTAAGAAAATGATCAAAATGAATTTGTTAAAAAATATATATGAAATGACGTATTGTGTATTGTATTAGTTAGAAAATTAGAAAGAGTTAGTCATTTTGTACTGTTGGTGGAAGATTATTATTGTTTAATCTGATTGTTTGAAAAAAGGGGCAGATATAATAAGATTTATTCTTCTTTCTGCTACCTTTCATTTTTTTATATTTTGTACATTATCATTTATGGGATTGTCTTGTATTGTGTTTCTTTTGTAAAAAAAAAATGAACAAATTTAATAAACATAAACATAAACTTCCTTCTCCCTTTTTCTGTTTTGCGCCCTGGATAGTTTTTTTTTTCTGCCGCTCCAATGCACGAGTGAAAAAATAAATAAATAAATAACGCGCCTGTGGGCGCGTGTTCACAGCAGCACCTGTGTGTGTAGGGAGAGCAGAGAGATAGGAGGAGGGAGGTGAAGGAACAGGGGGGCGCCTAATCAGTGCTGTTCCTGTTATTGTCATTTCATGCAGTTAAAGAAAATGCCTGCTAGAAAAACTTTTTTTTTCTTTCTAGAGACGGTTTTGACGCCCTCTTAAGTACAACGCCCCCATGCGGTGCATCCACGGCATAGCGCCCATTTGCGCCACTGGACCTAACAGTCGAGTTCAACACCAGAGGCATGATGAATGAAGACGAGATCTCTATCTCAGCCTCGGGCGAATTTTCAGCGGAGGAACCAGAACTCGAGATCGAGGATCCGGGAGAGCACCTCCCTGGGACCTCGATACCTGCACTCCCTGAAACGGACTTCTCCATCCCGGCTCTGTTCAACCTGTGCCACAGAGCGGCGGACGCGTTGAACATCTCCTGGCCGGAACCCCCACCTCGCCAACAGGTCACGAGGCTGGCGGGGAACTATTTATATTCAAAGCAACAGGCTGTAACAAGGCAAAGGATGCCCGTGTTCCCACTGACCCGCACCTGGCCTCAGCCACGAGCACACATGCTTCTCCCCCTCTCCCAATTCCTCGACGTGGAGGGCATGGATCAGGTGGGAATAGCTAATGCACCTCAGATTGAGGACACGCTAGCGTCCCACCTAGCTCCCAGATCGTCAGGAACAAAGCCGACTCTCCCCAGCAAAGCTTGCAGAGCCTCAGCGTCGCTTCTCGAAAAGTGCTACAGAGCTCAAGGACTCGCGGCGCGCGCCATGAGCGCGTCAGCGATGATGTAGGCCTACCTTGCAGAAAAACTCCAACTACTGCAGGAAACCTCAGATAAGCAAGATGCTGCTGAACTACTGGACGAAGCCCGCAGAGCTACAGACTTTGTCCTTCGTATGATGGTACAGCTCCTGTGGCTCAGGGCAGAGGTTTGACGGAAGTGGTCATCGCGCTCCGCCACCTGTGGATGACGCTGACAGATTTACCAGAAGGACAAAAGGTGCCTTTTCTCCACCACTCGATAGAAGCGGAGGGACTTTTTAGCCAGACTTTGGAGCGAATCCAACCCAAGCTGGACCAAAGGCGCAGGCAGGCTGAAGCTCTCAGGGTGGACATCCCTCGTCGGAGTTTCGCCCCACCCAGAGAGCCCGCTGGAAGCAGACCTGCACAGCCGCGGCACCGCTTGACGATGCGTGCACCACCGCAGAAGCGGACAGCATACGAGGAGGAGCCTCGGCAGAGACCTCCGCCGAACCAACCTCGCTCCGAGCGCGCATGGACTAAAAACAGGTTTTGCCCACGCCAAGCGAGCAGGCACAAGGCCTCCTCGGCGAACCGGGACACTCGTCAAAAACGTGCCTGATGAACCAGGTTCACGTTTACTTTTTCGACGACCTCCTGTCCACGTGGTAACGGGAGTGTTCGATCCTTATTCAGACTTTATTTGTAGCAAAGTACAAAAAGCTGATAATCATGTTGCATGCACAAACCATGTTTTTCCTGCTGTGAGTGACATCAAATCATGTATGTCGTTGCACTTAAGCACGAATAAACTCATAAAACAGCACATCCCTGTTTTATTGGGAAAAAAAACACACCAACACAAATAAAGTCAACAGTACGGGCCTCTGGCCTGTCAGCCGTCATAAAGGGGGGGCCACATCCTCCTCCCTCACGGCTCATGGGGTGCTAGCCTATACATAGTTCCCAGACACGTCCCCAACCGGTTTCCGCACCACATCTGAAGGCAGAGAAGGCAAAGATGGCGAACAGCCAGAGCAAATTATACGGACAAAAACACGAGCTACCACAGCTTCACCAAGGAACAATAGCAAAATGGCAGTGGTCGGAGTTAAATGAGTTTGAGAAAGAAATCATGGCAGACGAATCAGACAACTTGTCACAAAGTAGTTACTCCGATATCATTAATTATTTAATTATTACAAGGAGCGAGCGCACACCGGCTTCACAGCGCAGAGCTTCACAGCTTTAAATCCAAAAAAGATGTGTAAACTGTCTCAATCAGATCTAACCAGCTAAAAAAAGGTTTAACTAAAATAACACACAGCCAACAAACAGTCCAAGCTGAACACAGACCAGAACCAGCACTTTGAGTCTTACCGTGTTGGAAGTTAGCATGTTGTTAGCATCTGGAGCGAGGCTCGCGGGAGCTCAGGTCGGACGGCGTGGATCCGTCGCGGCCGCGGGGGCACGTCCCATGGGACCGACGCGTCGCCCGCACGACTTGGCTCCCGTCCTCCTTCTCCAACTGGGACGGTCTCCCCGCCGGTCCCGGTGGACCGTGAGGAGGCCATTGTCGCGTTAGCGAGATGCTAAGCTAACAGCATGCAAGACGGTTTGCTAAATAATGAAAAAAAAAAAAAACAGCTCTAACACACAGACAGTTGTACTCTAACATTGTTCTGACATAGTTTCACAAAATGATTTATGTAGAATATTTTGTTTACCGGCCAAAAGGACGACGTCTTCTGAGCAGATCCTTCAGAGCAGGCTCAGAGAGAGGAGCTGCTGTGAGCTTCTCCGATGAGATAAATCCTTCACGTTTACTTTTTTTTTTGATTAAGGGAAACCTGCGCTTTGCCCAAATGTCTACCCGACTGGAACACCCACTGACACAACACGAAGTAACCATTGCAATTAATTAGAAATTAACAAAAAAACAACGTGAAAAATGGACATCCAATAGAACACGCTCCAACTGCTGCTTAGCCTTCCTGTGGGAGGGTCAAACAGGACAACCCACAGATGTGACGTCACATGGGAACTATGTATTCAATAAGCCCCAGCAGGGTGCCTTTGAACCTGTCTCCAAAAGGCAGACCCAGAGGCGTCTGTGAACAGACACTACACCTCTCGCTAAAGCAGATGGGAAAGGGCACGTGTCCCAGCCCCGCTCCATTAGGAGCAAGGGGCCGGCTAATACACTAGCCAGACGACCACTTGGCACGCTCACACCACAGGAGAACACGTCGGACGCCCCAAAGCAGACACATTTTTCACACCCTCTGAAAAGCGGCTGTGATCACGCTTCTGTGCGTGTAAAAGGATCTGAGTTGAACCAGGTTTTTCCTCCTGATTTTGAAAGGAAACTGGGCTCCTTATCAACAAATTACCTTGAGTCTGCCTGCCACAAAGGATCGTCCCCACATTCACCCATCGCTGTTGCCCCTTTATTATTCATGAAGGACACACAAAGCTCGAACAGTGGAAGTGCAGCACGTGATTTTCCTCACAAGGCTGCATCTACCTTGTCCCCACACGGTATCCTACCTGGGGGGACAACAATTAAAGTCAGGAGGTCTGCTCGTTTACAGAAACAGCAGCCCCTCGACCCAACAGAAAAACCTGTTTTGGAGGGAAACAATAGTTTTCCTGCTCCAACTCATTCTAATAAAATTAATAGACTCAATCTGTCTTCGAGGAGACTCGATCAGAGAAGTCTATTAACATATCAACTTGGAGGCCCGCTTCCCAACTTGGTGGACTTTCAAAGTCTCACACAGGGAGTCACAGCCCAGCTGTTTAGGGCAGGTTCTGGAATTAATTCCAGCCTGTTAGCCAAAAAGGACAGACAGATGGCGTCGGGTTTGCCTGAAAACGTGGTGATAACTATACAAAATGCCCGTGCCGGGTCAACACAATCTCTATATGCACAGAAATTGCACATCTTCGAAGCCTGGTGCTCAGAAAGAAATATTATTTCTTATGCTTGCGACCTGGCTCAACTTTTAACCTTCCTTCAGGATTTACTGGAAAAGGGTCATTCCTATTCAACGATTAAGGTGTTCCTTGCAACTATCTCTGCCTGTCATGAGGACTGGGGACACAGGACTCCTGGAGCATCCCCAATCATAATGAAATATATGAAGGGTGTGCTTCGAACTAGGCCGCCCAGCAGGACCTTGAACCCTGGTTGGGATCTTGGTCTGGTCTTGGGGGCTCTTTGCGACCTACCATTCGAGCCTCTCAGTAAGATTACCTTTTTGCCCACATTTCTAAGCCCTGCGACTTATAGGCCGGTGCGACTTATACGTCGATTTTTCCAACATTTTGGTCATAATGTGACTTTGGTCAAAAGCTCCAAAAATGGTGCAGTACCAGTTTCGGCCGCTATGGGCGCTAAGAAACCCTTTACAGTACCTACACTGTTGACATCTGCCTGGTCCAAAAATGGTGCAGTGACACAGAAGATGAAGACTTCAATGGTTTTGAATGAATAAATAAAAGCCATAAAATAAATACAGTATCTGTTTCTGTCATCATTTTAAACTGAGACACGTTTTTTACTGTAATGTCAGCTAATAAAAATATTTTTTTATGTGTTTATCTTTAAAGATAAATGATGAAAGACACAAAATATAATATAATCTTGTCAAAAGTCCTTCCAAACAATTTGGCAGCCAGTCCAAAATAATGTTCATTTATTAATTAAGACACATCAAACAAAATACTGTAGTTTTTATGTGATAATCTTGAAGAAGGCTAAGATTGGGCCTTCAGCTGAAGCAGGTGGAGCAGCAGGAGCTGAGGTGGGGGAGGAGGAGGAGGAGGAGGAGGAGGAGGGGGAAGACTCTGACAGCCCCGGTGAGGAAGATGAAGCAGCGCTGAACCCCATTCATCAGTCGCTGGCAGAACTCTTTGCCAGTGACACAGAAGATGAAGACTTCAATGGTTTTGAATAAATAAATAAAAGCCATAAAATAAATACAGTATCTGTTTCTGTCATCATTTTAAAATGAGACGTTTTTTTACTGTGATGTCAGCTAATAAAAATATATTTCTATGTGTTTATCTTTAAAGATAAATGATGAAAGTCACAAAATATACCAAAAAAATGTTCATTTATTAATGAAGACACATAAAACAAAATACTGTAGTTTTAATGTGATAATCTTGTCAAAAGTCCTTCTAAAAAAATTGGCAGCCAGTCCAAAATAATGTTCATTTATTAATTAAGACACATAAAACAAAATACTGTAGTTTTAATGTGATAATCTTGTCAAAAGTCCTTCCAAAAAATTTGGCAGCCAGTCCAAAATAATGTTCATTTATTAATTAAGACACATCAAACAAAATAATGTACTGTAGTTTTAATGTGATAATCTTGTCAAAAGTCCTTCCAAACAATTTGTCAGCCAGTCCATTTTGTGCAAAACACCAGCTCACGTGAGGTGCGACCTATAGGCCGGTGCGACTTATAGGCCGGTGCGACCTATACGTTGATTTTTCCATTTAATTTGGCATATTTGGCTGGTGCGACTTATACTCCGGTGCGACTTATAGGCCGACGAATACGGTAAGATAAATCTTCTATCTTATAAAACTGCTCTTCTTCTTGCTCTTTGCTCGGCGAAACGCGTGGGTGACCTCCATGCATTATCTGTACACCTAATGTGTACCAGATTCGCCCCTGATGGGTCAAAGGTCACACTAAGGCCTAATCCCGCATATACTCCCAAGGTCTTGACCCTGAACCATAGGAGTCTGGACTTTGATCTCTCCTCCTTTCCATCTGCTTCTGTCCTTACCAAGGAACATGAAAGGCTACAGGTTCTCTGCCCTGTGAGGGTTTTGCGCACCTACATGCAGAGGACAGCTGAATGGAGGAAAACAACCCAACTGTTTGTCTGCTTTGCCGCACCTGCTACAGGAAAGGCCCTATCAAGACAGCGCCTCCCACAATGGGTGACGGAGGCCATCAAGAGGGCTTACGGTAGCAAGGGTCAACAAGTGCCCCCTGGAGTCCATGCTCACTCAACCAGGGGCTTGGCCACGTCCTGGTCATTGTTCAAGGGCGTGTCAGTTGCAGACATTTGTGCTACTGCAAACTGGAGCTCTTTAAACACTTTTGCAAAGTACTAAAGTTTGGATGTTACTACGTGTGATGTCACTCAGGCTGTTCTTTCTAATACACAATAGAAAGTAGCTTTGAGATGCCTTCTGGTCAACGACAGATGTTTTCACACTAACAGGCATTTTACTGAGCATTTCAAGGGCGTGAATGAATTACGTTCCCATAGCAAGTATGTTGCACCGAGAGACCAAACTAAAAGGGAACTGAAAGTTATGCACCATAACTCATGTTCCCTGAAGGAAGGGAACGAGATGCAACATAGCTGGCCCTTTTCAATGCTGAAAGCTCTGTGAAGTGCAAATTTTCGAGGAAGATGGAGGGGCGTCAGTCGTCTAAGTACCTAAAGGGCGGTACCTCTGGCGCGGGGTGACGCCCTCTGCCGTAAAAGGTGTGAATGTATTCCTTCAGGTAATCGCGCGGGGGCGCAATTCCCATAGCAAATATGTTGCACCTCGTTCCCTTCCTTCAGGGAACATGAGTTATGGTGCATAACTTTCAGTTTCTATTCTATTCTATTCTATTCTAACTTCATCTCTGAACTCCCATCTTGAGCAAGCAAAAAGGAAACAGCGGAAAGGAAAAACTCTCTCATGAGGAAGAAACATTTCGCAGAACCAGGCTCAGGACAAGCGACCATCTGCTTCGACCGGCTGGGCTTGATAGGAACAGGAAGGAGGAACAAATAATTCTGTAAGATATATGTGCTGGCCAATTTTACTGACTGTACAATACTCCAAACGAAAGAGTGAGTAGATTTTATCTGAAACAAACTTGTCATCAATATTCACGAGTTCTCTCTTTTCAGGAATCAAATAAATAAATGTGACCAGACGAGATGTAAGCAGGGTAAGTAAATACAGTAGCATATTGAAAAAAATGTGGTCAGTTTGTCCTCCAGCAGTCCAAGTCTATATCATCATAACTATTGGACAGCTCAGGAAACCCAAGCAGACCTTAATTATAAGATTTATCAAAAAGAAAAGTCTTAAGCCTAATCTTAAAACTGGATAATGTGTCAGCCTCACGGACAGAAACTGGAAGTTGGTGCTACACAAGAGGAACCTGACAACTGAAAGAACTTCCTCCATTCTGCCTTTGGAAACTCTAGGAACCACAGTCACGTAATTTGAGTACAGATACTTTGTGGATTCATTATACAGGTGGTCCCCGAGTTACGACGCAGTTCCGTTCCTACGCCCGTTCGTAAGACGGAAATTGTCGTAAGTTGGAAAATACGTCCAAACGGCACCTCATACGTACATAACTTTATTTTACCAAGCACTTAGCCTATCCTAACACATTACCCTACATAATTATCAAAAATCACTTGCATTTAAGAGACATAATGAAGGAAAAAAATAGTTAATAACCTACTGGTATGCTGGTGACCGTCTGTTAGCACATTAGCTCGTTGCACCTCCGAGTTATGCAGCTTCCAGCTGCTTCACGCGATCCACAGCATTTATAGCAATGTCTGTTAGCATGTTAGTTAGCTTCTGCAGCTTCCAGCTGCTTCACTCGGCCCACAGCGTTATAGCTCCTAACCTCCTATGCCGTCTGCCATGAGGTCGGTAGTAATTTTCCACTGAAGCTACTCCCCTCAGTTTCCACTGAGTGCTCTCCCCCCTCCCTCCTGTAAATTTAAAGGCGCATGAAGCATTTAAAGGTGCATGAACCACGTAACTCGAACAATGCTTTTCAATGGGAGGGTGTTCGTAAAGTCGAAACGTCGTAAGTTGAGGCTGTAGTAACCCGAGGACTACCTGTTTATCTCCCATGCTAACATTAATACTGTTTATTATTGTTAAACTGTTATTATTTAGCACATTTAGTATGTTATAGTGCAACGCGACGCATGAAATATCCGCCTGCCTCCTTCAATAAACAGTGATATTAGAACTGGATCCAACTGTGTCTCTTTCAACACAGATGTTGGTCACAGCAGCTAGATTCCAGCGTAGATTAATTAAATATGAGAATCGAAATATATTCCATCAGACCTAGCTCAGAAAGCGGTGAGTGTCCGCCGCCATTGTTGTTGATAGAAATATGCCATCTGTCCATGCGTGCGTGTGCACATGTGATTTAACACAAAGGCTCAGCGGGAGATGTTTATGTTGTCAATGGGGGGTCAGCAAAAAAAACTCCACTCTGGAAAGTGGGTTCAGAAACCTCCAGATTCAAAGAGGGGGGCCAGTGGTGTTGTGTAAATGATCAGCAGAACCGCAGAGAGAAAGGTGCAGTTTCACTCAACATCTGTGCCGTGTAAACTGCCCCTAAGGGCCAGTTTACACGGCGCGTATTTTGAGTGTAACTGCTACTTTCTCTTTGCGACTTTGCTTATCGCCTAGACGACGCTGCTGGCCCCCCTCGATGACACCGATACTTTCCTGATCCTGCTCTCAAGGTGGAAGTTTTTCGTAGACCCCCGCTGATAATGTAAACATCTCCCGTGGAGCTTTTGTTATCAACCACATGCGCGCAGCCCGCACGCGCGGACAGTGACATTTCACGTGTCACGTTGCAAAATATAACAGTTTAACAATAATAAACAGTATTTATGTTGGCGTGGGAGATGTAAATTTATCTGAACTACAGTATCTATCTGGACTCGTTACATTTTTTAAACAGTGCGTAACGTGCTGTGAAAATGAAGACACAGGTTTATTTTTTATTTATTTATTTATTCAGCACCAAAGTTTAAACACAAACACTGAGAATTAAACTGAACACACTATTAAAACACGTGAACCGAACTGTAACTACGTTAATGAACTGGACTCTTGCTGTGTGTTCATCTGGACCCATCAGAACCGCCGAACCATCAGCCTGTCAACGACAGCTTCTCCACCTGGCAGAAATAAATAAATAAATAAAAACTCGGTTGTTGTGTGATCAAAGTAAACACAAGCACACATTATATTAAGAATGTTGATTTACCTGCTGTAAGTCAGCTGTTTATCACGGCGTAAAGTCCGGTTCTGGTCCACAGTCCACTGAGCGGTTCTGGTCCACAGTCCACTCAGCGGTTCTGGTCCACAGTCCACTCAGCGGTTCTGGTCCACAGGCTCAGTGCAGCTTGTTAGATGAAGCGGGTCCCACTGACTCAAATCTGTTGACTCTTATCCAAATTCCAGCTTTAACTTGTTGTTAACTTGTTGACAACAACTTGTAGTTAGCTGATTTTAGCCAGAGAGGAAAACAGACGAGGCAGCTGCTCTGTTTACCTCAGGCAGCGCATGCGCAGTAGTGAAGGTTCCAAAAATCACAGCGCCATCTAAAGGCCCAGCATGGTAACTACAGTGAAATCATGAGGACGGGGGGTGGAGGGGGAGAGAGTCGTATCCACAGAATTCGACAGTGTAAACGCAAAACTTTTCACCTAATTAACATACCCAAAAGTTGCGTTTCCCCCACACAGTGTCCGTGTAAACAGGGCCTAAGTTTAAAGCAGCATAACAAGCCAACCCTAATTACAGGATTGATCAAAAAGGAAAGTCTTAAGCCCAGTCTTAAAATTGGAAATGTGTCAGCCTCATGGACAGAAACTGGAAGTTGCTTCCACAAGAAAGGAGCCTGAAAGATCGTCCTCCCATTCTGCTTTTGAGAACACTAGGAACGACAAGTAAATGTGCAGTCTGAGAGTGAAGTGCTCTGTTAGGAAAATATGGAACAATGACATCTGTAATATAAGATGGAGCTAGGTTGTTGAGAGCTTTGTAGGTTAGAAGTAAGATTTTGAATTAAATTCTGAATTTGACAGGGAGAGAAGCTAAAACTGGAAAGATATGATCTCTCCTACTAACTCCAGTTAAGACTCTGGCAGCAGCATTTTGGATTAACCAGAGACTTTTTAAAGAAGTATGTGGACACTGAGATAATAAACCGTTGCAATAGTCCAGTCTAGACGTGATATGTAGATGTGTTTGTCTAACAAACTAATTTATGCGATTTATTTTTTTAATTTGGTATTTTACAGGAAAATTAAATTTGTAAGAGTGAAAAAACTGTTTTTATCACACTATTTTCCATGTACAGTACATAAATAACAAAACTGACTGCTCATTACATCTTTGTATCTACATATATATCTATATATGCATATACACATAGCTACATATACCTACCTAAAAAGTAAAAATCTGAATTCAGTCTTTAACTCAGCCATAATGCACTGTATGTGACTGCACTGGCAACCTATTTGTGTGTTGTGTATATAAGCTCCACTGCAGGTGATATATTTCAACTCTGTGTCATAAATATTCCCAGCTTGTTTACTGCACCTTATCACTCCTGTAGTTGACAAAGCATCATTAATTTAAGAAGCTTTCTTATGAATGAAATGAAAGACTCTCAAGCAAGCAATTGTTCTGCACTTAAACACAAGGAGAGTCTGTATTTCTAAAGTCCTTACCTGAGCTCTTGTGAAACTAGTGAACTCTGTCCCCCTACTTTGCAGGCCTCTCATCTTTCAGGCAAGACATAAATTACATGATTCAGTGATCCTGAGGTAAGAACTGGTGGACAGCCAACTCTAAAATCTTAATAAACAGTGTGAGCCTTTCATTCCCAGCTTGTTTCTTCTTCTTTTTCTTTTGGCTGTTCCCTCAAAGTCACCACAGCAAGTCATCCTTCTCCATCCCACTCTGTCCTCTGCATCTTTTGTCCTCACTCCAACTACCGGTACCCCATGCCCTCTCTAACTGCATCCATATATCTCCTCTTTGCCTTTTTCCTGGCATCTGTATTTCTAACATCCTGCCCCTCCTCTGGACATGTCCAAACTATCTCAGTCTGGCCTTTCCAACTTTATCTCCCATTTCTTCATTCTGTGCTGTACCTCTGATGATCTCATTCCTAAACTTATCCATCCTTGTCACTCCTGAGGAGAACCTCAACGTCTTCATTTCTGCCACTTCCAGTTCTTTCTCATGTCTGTTTGTCAGTGTCTCTATCTCCAGACTATACAACATAGCTGGTCTCACCACTGTCATAAACTTTTCCTTTGACCTTTTCTGACACACTTTTGTCGCAAATCACTCCTGAAACTTTTCTCCATCCACTCCATCCTGCCTGGACACTCTTTTTCACTTCTTTACCACATTCCCCATTTTCCTGGACAGTGGACCCCAAATACTTGAAGTCCTGCACCTTTGTGACGTCTGATCTTTGTAGCCTCACTGTTCCAGCAGCCTCCCTCTCATTCACACACATGTACTCCATCTTACTACAACAGATTGCATTTCTCTTCTTTGAAGTGCTTACCTCCACCTCTCTAAGTTCTTTGCTACGTTTCCTGTTCTCACTATTAGTTCTAATAGTGTTTAGCATATTCTTAGTAGAACTTATTACTGTTTTTATTTTACACTTATACTTTCTGTTGAATGTAACTGGGACCCTGTGTACACATTTTTGTTCCACCACATGTACCACATGTGATGTGAATGATCATACGAAACCTTGACTGATTGTTAGCTGATCTCACACAATGAATATTGCTCCAAGTATGTTTTAGGCATTCTCAGCAGTGACCAAAGCACCAGTTACAGTCAAGTTACAGTTTTTGTATTGACCTTTTTTTTTAGTTCACCAGTTACAGTCAATTTTGTGCTAAGGTCACTTGGTTGGGCTGAACTGGATTAAGCACAAAAGTTAATCAGGTGAAGAGCTGCATCTAATTATAACTTTCTAAACAGTGGTTAATGAGATGTTTTGCAAACAAAGAGACAGAGTTGACTCCAGTAGGTAATGGCACAGAGACAGACAACAACTATTTTTGTCTACCTTTCAGTCATGAGCAATAAAATACTGATTTGATAGTACTTGCAAAACTTAGTTAGTTCATGTTAAGTTCAGCCTTGATTTACTCCATGTGGACAGTGTATGAAAGTAAATGAGGACAGGTTTGTTAATATATTTCTCTGGTTTGCTTGACCTTCCAGCTCTACTTGTCTGCAAGGAAATTCTCCAGCTTTGCCTGAGATAAACTCCACTGGGAATGGATCCCTGGCAAACACTCGTGGCAATCTTGTTTTTCGCTATGAATAAACATACAGCGCAGAAAAAATAGCTTTTAATATGACGTGCGCTGAATGCAAGTACAATAAATATTTTACTGACATGACACATCTGCAGCAATAGATAGTGAGATGACAGTTAAAGCACCCAAACACATTACTTTCCATAAAACCAAAAAACATGATCCTATAATATGAAGCAACATGTTCAGATCAATGACTAATGCTTGTTTTAAACCCTCTTCTTCGAGCACATTAAATAACAAATTTGCTCTGTTGTTCTGCTTTCATTATATATTGACCTTTCACCATAATGGATACTTTTAACTACTAATTAGCATTTAACAATGCATGAAACATTTGTTTGTTTCAAATAAAAGCAGTTCTGATAATTGAGCAGCACATTAAGATTCTAAGATTAATCATTTATCTCATAAAGACCAACATGCCATCTGTAAAAGATGGCAACGTGCCCTGTAAAAGAAGAGAAAATGTCACATGTAAAACAAGGGATGTCTAGTCTGAACAATGTTACAGATTATAAGGGTGTTAATTTCCACTGTGTGGGAAAAAAACAGGAATATGAGTACTTAAGAAGTTACACTTTAATTGTTGCTTGAATTAATTGGCAGTGGTAGCACAAGATCATTTACTTCTGACTGCAACACTGCTGTGATAGGGTTGGATTACCTAGACACAATCTATAAGGAGGCATTGACATCTAGTGGAAATAATCTGCAAGTGTAAAATATTTTTATTACTTCTATAATAAACTGTGTAAACGGATCACTGCAAATACAAATTAATAATTTGGTTAAAAAGTACATATATATTTCATTTATGTTTGATTATGCCTGTGTAATAAACAGTGTTTCATGTGACAGAGTAAGTTCTTTGTTTAATTAAAGTGTACTTGTGACACTTTGAATCTGCCTTGCATCAGGATGCCTGCCTTCTTTTTAAAAAAAGAATGCTGGAATATATTCAAAGTACCATACCCTGAAAATAATAATAATAATAACTGCATTTTCTCCATATTATCAGCTTGTTTAGTGTTGTAGGCTTTTATCCACTAGGTGGAGCTCTTGTTCTTTGATTCTTCCTCTCCCTCAAGTTGAGTTTCTCCAAGATCACCTTTCATTCTCAGAACAGTGATGTGATTCACTACAGTGCACATCCTCACAAGTGCAAATGATAAACTGTTTGGCAGAATTTAGCAGGAAGTAAATATCTTGTCATTATTTTTCAAAACACTATGCTGTTATGAAAATAACTGCAACACATTGTTGCAATAGTAAAAAAAAAAAAAAAAAAAAAGAAGAAGAAGAAGCTTACATTTAACAAAGCAACTCCAAAAATGCCAACACTTACAAAATAATTCAAAGGCCTGCGAAG
>JBBPBX010012548.1:0-14289 GCA_038048925.1 Garcialebias charrua
TATTACTATAATATTACTAGTAATATTACTATTACTGTACTATACTATATCCCTTTAACTATAGCGATATTTGTGTCCCTGGGCAAGACACTTAACCCCGAGTTGCTCCCGGTATGACTGGCTGGCGCCTTGCATGGCAGACTTCCGCTACCGGTGTATGAATGTGTGTATGAATGGGTGGCTGGCTGGTGCTGTAAAGCGCTTTTGGGCCCCTCATAGGGGGCTGGAAGGCACTTAATAAGTAAGCTCCATTTACCATTATTGAATGACTCTACAACAAATGATGTGAATCCGGTTGCTAGTAGATGTATTCCTTGTTTTATTATTCCCTCCTCATGGTTTATTTGTGTTTCCTCCTCAAATGCAGAGGCAAACGCTCCTCCCCACACTTTTTCACTGAAACAAATGATAAAGAGTGGATGTGGGTTTCCTGCATAACAAAACATGCGTACACCCCTGACATCGCACGCCACAATGTACAGCCAAAAATTGTGATGTGATACCATCATTTAAATCCAAACAATCTTCTGGTTCTCTTCAAAGAGCCATATATTCCATCTCTATTTTTTTCTTTTTTTTTGCTGCTCCCTTCTTCAGGTGTCCTCACAGCAAGTGAACTTGCATATAGATTTGGCAGTTGTTTTATGCTGTAGGCTTTTCCTGACGCACTTACCAATAACTGAGCTACTGCAGTCCAAATGTGTGGAGCAAAGGGCTGCCATCTAGATTACCAGGGGAGCAGATGGGGGGGGGGGGTTAAGGTCCTTGCTCAAGAGTCCTTAGTGGGGCAAATGAGGGGGGAGGCAGATGTGAGTGATTCACCTTTACCACCCAAACTTTTCATGTAATGGTCAGGGGATTCAAGCCTGTGACCTCCCAGTCACAGGCTTGCCTCCTCTATCCTCTGTGCTACACATATGTTATACATACAGTATATTCAATAGAATGTATTCATGAAATACCTGTTCGTAATTCAGCATTGTCTCAGGGCACTGTACAGAAACATTTACTTTATAAAATGCCGTTTAGTAAAAGTTATTTACGGAAGGTTGCAGATTACTTTGCATCATATTTGTTGCAATCTCCGATCTTGACTAGCACACTGGCGACTGTGGAAAGGAGAAACTACCTTTTATATACAAACACACACACCAACACACACATACATGTGTGTGTGTGTGTGTATGTTTATGTACTGTATGTCCATCCTGTAGCATCTGAAACTCTATCCTACTTCTTCTAATAAACCTCCATGAGAGTACAACATTTTGCTTAAGGTGACTTCCAGCTCTTGACAGGCCTTCTGTTGAGGAAACATTGAAGATGCCCTGGGGCAGATCGCCAGCACCGAAGCCATATGGGAGCTCCCGTTTCTACCTGCCATCTCTCTCCACCCAGTGCCAGTCTCTTGACACCCCCTTCCTGCCATCTGTGCCGACCTGCCCCTAGCTGTCAACAGTTCAAGAGTGGCTTGTGGCGCTCCAGCCAACAACACAGCTGCACAGATGTTGGCAAAAAGATGGCAACGTTGGCGACAGCAAGGCTAACATCTGTATTCCCTGTGGGAATGACAGAACAGCACTTTGTAAGACAGCCAGTCCCATTGATGCTACGAGCCGACAGACTAAACGCCTAACGTCCTGTGCAGAATCATCAGTACTGCCAGCTCAGAGTGACACTGGAAAACCCACACAGACTTCCAGTCAACCCCACATAATACTCTGTCGGTTCAGTAAATATGTTCTGGAGCTTTAATCCAGATTAGGACACTGGAAACTATAACGATTTACATGAGATAAGTACATGGCAGTGATTTGATATGGATAATACTATAAACACATAATCAGCTGGGAACATCTTCTTTATTTGCAAAAATGCAGTGAAAAAGCTCAGTGCTGAATGACTTCACTAGAACTTGTTGAAAATGGTGCATCAGTTTACTATTAGCTCAACTTTCAATATTAGTTGAAATATTACATATGAAACATTATCATACATATGATAACAATGCTTGGATAATAATGATGAGAAAACAAAAACAGTTTAAACGTCCCAAAAAGACAAAATGAAGTACCCTGATGCTTGCTCAATAATCCAGGTAGAAAAATCTAAAAAAGCTAAGTCTGGTCCTCTGGACATTCAAAAAGCAAAACAGAACAAAACAAAAAAGTACAAACTGAAGTATATTGAGATGAAAAGTTGCATAAGAAGACCTGAAAAGTAAAAAAAAAAAAAAAAACTTCAATTCATTATAGTCTATTTATATAGTGCCAAATCACAGCATAAGTCATCTCAGGGTACTAAATATTAATATACATAGAAAGTCCATTTATAACATTATTTCACCAATTTCCTGCAGAATCAATAAAGTACTGTCTAATCTTAGATTGCATGAGGAAATATGATTAACAAAAAAATAAAGCAAGAACACAAAAGTAGATTTCAAATGACACAAAGGTTTGGAGAATGTAAAAAGATAATGCATTTCTTTGAGAGAAAAAAATGGGAATAAAATTAAAATTTTCAAAAAGCGTAAAAGTTACAAAAACATAAAGTGATAGCTGTAACGTCCTGAAAGACCTTAACATGACTCAGCAATCACATAAATTATGTAATGATTTGTAAGACGATATCACTTGTGTGTTTTTCATCTTCAGGAATGTTGCTGAAACGTTTAATGGAAAATGAATCTGCTCTCACATTTCCATAATCTTTACCCTATGTTCCTAAATAGCAGATTCCAGTCTGGATCCGGACCGAAATTACGTCTCATTTGGATCCGAACCTAAGGGGCCGTTTACATCTCGCATAATTTGAGTGAATCTGCACCGCAAATCTGCACCTTTCTCTCTGCAGTTGGGCTGTTGATTTATACAAACTAGTCACCCCCCCTCTTCGAATCCGGAGGTTTCTCAACCCACCTCTTATTCCCCTTTTCCACTCTCTCGGCGCGGGTCGGATATTTCGGGCTAGACCCGTGTTTGACGTATTTTCCACTAGACTTCCGAGCCGCTTTACCGGACAATTCTGGCCCTGCTTGACTTGAGGGTCCAAGCTATCCGCGCCATGATGTCAGAAACACTGTCGGTCACTGATTAGTTGGCGGGAGGAGTCTGTGGGGAGGAGTCTGTTCAGTCTTTCCAAAACAACGAATCCTCCATTTTCTTTTCGGCCCGCATAACACTGGAGCCTACTTTTTCATATTGTTTTAGCTCGGAAAAAAAAAAATACAAATTATGTCTAATCTGTGGTCAAATGCAGAGGTGCAAGGGTTTTTGTGCTTTGTGGCTGACGAGAAGATCCAAAGCGAGCTGGATGGAATGATTAGAAACGAGCGCCCAGCTAATAATGGGAGGGAAGGTAGCTTTTGGACACAGCCACTGATTATGTTGAAGCAATTATTGAAGATGGTGAGTGTTTTCTAACTTTAAACATATTTTAAGTTACTTATCTCATCGGTTCTGAACATATTTTAACTAACAAAAAAGGCTGACGCCATTAGAACAACATCAATGCTACGAAGCTAAGCTAATTTGCATAAATGCTAACTGTCCTCCGTTCCCGTTTCTCACTGTATTTTATCCAGAGCATATTTCAGCACTTGATGGTTCATCTTTAAATTCCACATTAAACACTCCAAGCCTCCTGGCGTCTGCCCTGCTCCATCAGTGGAGTCTACACCGATGGTTGACAGATCTCTGTCTAAGTCCAGCTGCACGTCACAAAGCTGCACAATGCTGCAGCCTTCTGTGCTTGGTAAGAACAGACACATGTTCCACATCACGTTCTTTGTTTTATGCATTTATTTAAAAACAGTATCTACACTGGAGTAACCACCTTTTTCTTCTTTTCCAGTCAAGAGAAAAGAGTCCAGTAAAGAAAAGTCATTTCTGCACTGAATGAGCATGAAGAATTGAACCAGAATTGAACAACTTGTGTCTTCTTCTGGATGAAGCCCGTGAGACGACGGATAGAAAATCATTAGTTGGATGCAGTATTTTTATTTTTGTACATTTTTCACTTCTTACTTTTCCTATTAAACTTTTTTTTTCTTAAGTGATGTCCTTGAACATTAAATTTCTTAAACATATTTTACAATGTTAAGTATGTATAGTGTTTGTTTGAATCCATACTGGAAGTTCAGAACATTTTCCATTTGCATTTGACCTTTAAAGAATCATAAGAAAAAGATTATTAGAATCTGCTCACCTGTTATAAAATTATGTTTTTTAGTTTCCAGGGTAAAGTCAGACAAATAATTGCTTAATAATTCATCACTGTACATTTTTCCACTGTACTTCTATCAAAATATTTACATTTTGACATAATGTATTTTAAAGATGGTTAGCAATTAAAAAAATATGTATATTATGTATCTGTATTTAGATAGATAAATGTATAGTAATTAATATGAAGTACTTTTATAGTTTTAAATTTAATGAAACACAAACCTTTAACATTTAAGGACAAATTTTAACCAAATTTTCCAATTGCATTTGATATTTAATGAATCCTAAGAAAAGATTACCATTCATTCAACCTTTATTTCGTCAGGTTAATCTCATTGAGCCTTGAGGACTCATTTACAAGAGCGACCTGCTACAAACTACAGAATGATGACAACAATAACAGTAGAAATTTCCTTAAACAATCAACAATAGACAAACATAAGAGAGAAATACAGATTTGTTAAAACAAATTAAAACAAAATATTAAGGTATCAAAACATTACAGTATAAGGTAGATGTAGAAAATCAAAAACAGGAACATATCTGCATTGGTTTTTGCCAGGATTCCAACAGATTCTTAAAACCATTTAGAGAGGTCAAGGCCGAGAGCTTTAAGTCTTTTTGTAAGATATTCCAGGAAACAGGAGCAGAGTAGGAGAAGGCCCTTTTGCCAAGTTCAGTTCTCACTGATGGAACACTGCAGGTGATGATGTCCTGAGAGCGCACGCTGTAGCTGCACTCACTCAAAGACATGTAGGAGGAGATGTATGAGGGCAGCAGACCAAGAAGTGATTTAAGATGAAAATGTACCAGTGGAAAAGTGCGTGAGGTTAATGATGTCCAGTTAACCAGTGAATACAGGGTGCAGTGGTGGGTACGATAATCACAGCCAGTTATGAATCTTAGTGCACCATGATAGACAGCATCCAACATCTGCAGGGTGCTTGTAGGAGCATTCATGTAGATAATGTCACCGTAATCGATGGAGGGAAGGAAAGTCACAGATACAAGACGTTTCCTAGCATTCAGGGTTAGACATGAGCTGTTTCTGAAAAAGAAACCCAATTTAACTTTAAATTTCTTTACTAGGTTTTCCACGTGGAGTTTAAAAGAGAGATGCAAATCGACCAGGATACCCAAATATTTATAGGAATCAACAAACTCAATAGGGACACCATTTGAGGATAAAATCAGAGGAAGAACTGCTGGGACCGACTTCCTATTTGAAAAAAGCAACCCTTTGGTTTTATCAGCATTTAGTACAAGTTTGAGATGGAACAAATCTGACTGGATGATGTCAAAAGCAGATTGCAAAAACTGAAAAGCCTAGCAACTGTTTTAGCTTGACAGTAAACAACTGTATCATCAGCATAGAAATCGGATCTGGAACCAGGATCTGCTCAACTGTTGTTACATTATAAATTATTTGGTTCTAGGATGAAGTCAGACAAAAACAGTCAAAATTTCAAAAAGGACAGTTTTCACTCATCAACCGTACAACTGTGTCCCCTGAGAGATTCAGCTGAAAGACCTGGTGCAGCTTTTATTTGAACCTGTAGAGATTTGAACAGCTGATCTGAAGTAAACAGGCAGATGTTCTACTGAACTGACCACTCATGCTGTGTTTGGTCTTTTATTCCAGCGGATAATTCCAGCATCCAACCATCCCTCATCCATCCATCATCTTCTGCTTCCAGCAGCAGCTTTACCAGGGAGACACAGGCATCAACATCCACCTCTTCAGCTCTTATAGAAGGACCCCAAGGTGTTTGCAGACCAACTGACTATTTATAAGTAATACTTTTATGTTTGTAAATTTAATGAAAGACAAACCTTTAAAATTTAAGGACAACATTTAACCAAATTCTTTTCAAGTCTGTAGTTTAATACATTTAATACATCTTTATTGTAAAAATCTAGACTAAAATGGAAAATACATGGGTTTAAAGCAGGCAGAGAAGGCAACAAGGTAGGATTATTGGCAGCACGGTGGCACAACTGGTAGAGCTACTGCCTCTCAGCGAGAAGGTTGCCGGTTCAAATCCCAGTCCGGGGCCTTTCTGGGTGGAGTTTGCATGTTCTCCCCGTGCATGCGTGGGTTTCCTCCGGGTACTCCGGTTTCCTCCCACAGACCAAAAAACATGCTTGTTAGGCTGATTGGTGACTCTAAATTGACCCTAGGTGTGAGTGTGAGAGTGGATGGTTGTTTGGTGTGAGTGAGACAGGTCCCTCTTGTAAATGAGTCCCCGTGACTCAACGAGGCTAGCCTGTATAAATAAAGGTTGAATGAATTGAATGAATGAATTATGAATTAGGTTTAAAAATTATAGCTCATGAGGTACTCCATTAGAGCATGACATCTCTTCCACAACATTCTGTGTCAAAGCCTTTAGCGTGTTCTTCTTCTAGTGGTGGCTAGTAAATAGCTTGAGGGAACACTACCGTCACCAGGTGGTAAGACGAGCTGAATTCTGGACCCCGCCCACAGAACGGGTACAGAAGTGTAATGGAAACACAACCACATGTGAGCTGATCCGAACTGAACCAATCTGATCCGATCTGCTCTGAGCAAGTGGAAAAGGGGCATTAGAGTGGATGTTTTCGAGGCAGCCACCAACTGTTATATAAACAAAAAAAGGCGTTCAATACAGGATCAACTGGACTTTATTTGTTGCAGAAAACGTTTTGACTTCTGTCCAGAAGTCTTTTTCAATTCTGAATGGAAGCTGTGAGAACGAGAAGTTTTATACAGGCTTACAAGTCACGCACCAACATATGAAATTGGAAACTGAAATGACACCACAAATTAACTAACATGCCCATTCTATTTAAATTGACAAAACGACACATCCCAGCTTAACAAAGGGGGGTTTGTAACACATACATGTAAATTGAAAGATCACACCTTAACAGTAGGAGGTTCCCTTGAGGTCTCTGTTAGAAGACACAAAACTGTATGTAAATTGACAAACAACACCTCCCAAACAACAACAGAGGCTACTCAGAGAACTTTGTTAGTCTAATTTACAGACAAGGTATCCCTGCTCCCATCCGGTGTAAAACGTTTCGGAATCAAATCCAAAACTGAGTTATAGGTCTTAGACAGTTGAAATCTCAGACCTCCTCCTCTGTTAAGAGAGCATACCCATTTCTGAAGCAATAGAAACTGTCAAAAAAAGACTTCTACAGGACAAGGATTTGGACAAAAGGACCAACTTAACCCCAGACCACATCTGCACCCTGCTGGATCTCTGCCTCTCCACCACTTATTTCAAGTTCAATGACAGTTTTTACAGACAGAAGCACGGCTGTGCCATGGGATCTCCAGTGTCACCCATTGTTGCAAACCTCTACATGGAGGAAGTGGAACAGAGAGCCCTAAACTCCTATGAGGGGACAACTCCAAGCCATTGGTTCAGATACGTGGATGATACCTGTGTCAAAATCCAAGCCAGGGAGGTGGAAGCGTTCACCAGACACATTAACTCTGTTGATAACAACATCAAGTTCACCAGAGAGGATGCTAACGACAATAAGCTGCCTTTTTTGGACTGTTTGGTGCATATGGAGGGAGATGACAGTCTCAACATTGAAGTTTACAGAAAACCAACCCACACAGACCAATATCTCCTGTTCGACTCTCACCATCCACTGGAGCACAAACTTTCTGTCATCAGAACTTTACAGCATCGGGCAGAACACATCCCCACAAGGACAGAAGGGAAGGAAAAGGAACAGAAACACATCAAAAAATCTCTGCAATCATGTGGATATCCCAACTGGGCGTTTGTCAAGTCAGCAAGGAAATCTGTTAAACACAATAATGAACAGAAAAAGTCTAACAGACGGAAAAACATTGTCATTCCTTATGTTGCTGGAGTCTCAGAGAATTTCAGAAGGATTTTTAACAAACACAACATCCCAGTACACTTCAAACCCAGCCGGACTCTCAGACAGAGGCTGGTGCATCCGAAGGACAGAACCCCCACACACAAACAGAGTGGGGTGGTTTATGCAGTCCAGTGCAGCGAAGTCTGCTCAGACCGTTACATCGGAGAAACGAAACAACCTATCCACAAAAGAATGTCTCAACATAGGAGAGCAACCTCCTCTGGACAAAACTCTGCAGTTCACCTCCACCTCACGGACAAGGGACACTCCTTTGAGGACCAGAATGTTCAAATTTTGGACAGAGAACACAGATGGTTTGAGAGGGGGGTAAAGGAAGCTGTGTATGTTAAGAGAGAAAAACCTTCTCTTAACAGAGGAGGAGGTCTGAGATTTCAACTGTCTAAGACCTATAACTCAGTTTTGGATTTGATTCCGAAACGTTTTACACCGGATGGGAGCAGGGATGCCTTGTCTGTAAATTAGACTAACAAAGTTCTCTGAGTAGCCTCTGTTGTTGTTTGGGAGGTGTTGTTTGTCAATTTACATACAGTTTTGTGTCTTCTAACAGAGACCTCAAGGGAACCTCCTACTGTTAAGGTGTGATCTTTCAATTTACATGTATGTGTTACAAACCCCCCTTTGTTAAGCTGGGATGTGTCGTTTTGTCAATTTAAATAGAATGGGCATGTTAGTTAATTTGTGGTGTTATTTCAGTTTCCAATTTCATATGTTGGTGCGTGACTTGTAAGCCTGTATAAAACTTCTCGTTCTCACAGCTTCCATTCAGAATTGAAAAAGACTTCTGGACAGAAGTCGAAACGTTTTCTGCAACAAATAAAGTCCAGTTGATCCTGTATTGAACGCCTTTTTTGATTTCATCATGTCCTGGACGACTGAGAATCTTCACCAGCATGTTATATAAACAGCTCCGGGATAGAGCGATGGAAAGCACATGCACACTACAGGCATACACACGCGCGGAGCGATGGCATATTTCTATCAACAACAATGGCGGTGGATTATAACACACTGCTTTCTGTGCTATGACTGATGGAATATATTTTGAGTTTCATAGTTAATCTACGCCTGAATGTAGGTGCTGTGATCGACATCTCTGTTGGGAAGAGGCATCAGTAGGATCCAGTTCTAAGGTCACTGAACGAGCCTGTCGAGGCAGGCGGATAATTCCAGCATCGTGCATACATCGTAACATACAATATATGCTAAATAATAACAGTTTAACATTGATAAACAGTATTTCTGTTATGCAATTGAACTATCTAAGCTAAATTTAGCTATCTGGACATTATGTAATGTACGTTACGTGATTTAAACGATGATGTGAAACATCACGTTATTAAATTTGAAAATGAAGACATCAGGTTTAGTTGTTATTTATTTATCCAACACCACAAACTGTATGTCACACAAACACTGATAAGAAAACTGAACACTATTAAAAACATGTTAACCAAACTGTAAACTACATTATGAACTTCCTCTCTGTTGTCATCCTGGGTACTGACGTCATGTTATTTATCTGGCTTGCAAAGGCTCTCACTCCTTTGCTTAATGTAGCTTAAAAAACTGAATGAATTGGGAAAAAGAACTGAAGGGAATTTAAGTGAAAAGTTGCTCCAACATCTCTCTCTTCGACGTCCTCCTGCACCACACCTTGGGCCAGCATGTACGCTCGTTCAGAACCGGTCCGCCTGGTGGGAGGATAGCTTCACCTCACAGGAAAAATAAAATAAAAACTCAGTTGTTGTCTAACCGATGTAAACACAAGCAAACGTTATTAAAAATGTTAATTTACCTGCTTTAGGTTTAGCATTGACGGCTACTGATTTAACACTGGAGTAGAAAGTCTGACATCATCCTCGTCGGTTCTGGTCCGCTCAGCGACCTGGGTGGAGCTGTTAAATGAAGCGGTCCCATTTGGCATCAAATCTGTCAACTCGTAGACAAATCCAGCTTTAACTTTTTGTAAAGTTGTAGCTGGGCTTTCTGCCTAGAGGAAAGTCTTACAGAGAGCAGTGTCATTCCCCAATCTGTTACAGAACCCGATCCGTACTGTAGCTGTCTTAATTTACTAAGAAATGTATGTGCTCTATCTCCGCTGATTTTCATGTTGCTAATTTACACCACTCATATTTCCGTTAGTCATTGACATATATGACAGGCTCTTCCTGTGTCCTGAATCATAAATGGTAGCTTGGCAAGTGGATGGGTACCTGCAAGTTTTAAGCATGCAGTTGTGACATCACTGATTAAAAAACCCGGTCTTGACTCCACAGACATGTCCAATTTTAGGCCTATTTCAAAACTGCCCTTTGTTTCAAAGATATTGGAGAAAATTGTGTACAACCAGTTAATGGCTTACTTAAACGACCATAACCTTCTTGGACTATTTCAGTCCGGTTTTAAAACTCACCACAGTACTGAGTCAGCACTATTGAAGGTTTTCAATGACATTCTCTTAGCCACAGACTCTGGTCATTGTGTAGTTTTGATGCTGCTGGACCTAACCGCTGCTTTCGACACAGTGGTCCACCACATCCTTCTGTCTTGCCTGGAGAACTGGGTGGGAATTTAGGGTCCTGCTCTACAGTGGTTTAGATCCTATTTAACAGAGATAAGCTTTTGTGTGCGTTTGGGTTCTGTGGAGTCTTCTGCATGCACATACCCAGGTGGGGTTCGGGGGGTTCGAACAAACCGCCCACTTTGCCTATGAAGTCCCGCCTACAACTTCCGCACAACACAAGTTCTGTGTTAAGAGAGGTGGAAAGAGAAGGTATAGAGACGCCGCTAATGTTGAACCGGTTAACACCATAGACTTAATATGCCTGTGGTTAACACATACTCCTTTTTTTAATCCAATAAAAGACAAACGTGAAATAAGTTCAACCAAGTGAGGATCGAACCCGAGTTGAGATAAAGTTTGGAGTGGCAACCCGACGCACTTCCAGTGAACCACCGAGGCGTGTTGCTCTTTCCAGGTTCACTTTTCCTTCAAACGAACTGCCCCTAATAAAATCCTGGCTACGCCCATGCTCTGTAGAACCTCTCACATATGGAGTACCTCAGGGATCTATACTTGGCCCCCTTCTGTTTTCCCTGTATTTACTACCTCTGGGATATATTCTCCGGAAACATGGCATTTCTTTTCATTTTTACGCCGATGACAGCCAAATTTATGTTCTACTGAAACAAGGTAAACAATACTCCCTGAACCAACTTCTGGGTTGTATGGCTGAAGTCAGAGCATGGATGTCGCACAACTTTTTACATTTTAACGAGAAAAAGACTGAGGTCCTGTTATTTAAGCCCAGTGATGGTTCCACTGTTCAAGCTGATCTGGGTCCTTTAACAAAGCATCTGACTTAGACAGCAACTAACCTGGGTGTAAGGCTGGGCAGTGATTTTAAACTGGATGTGCAGGTTTAAATCTGCAGTCAAGTCCAGCTTTTATCACCTGAGACAACTGGCCAAGGTAAAACCATTCCTGTCACAACATCATTTTGAGATTTTAATCCATGTTTTCATCCCAACTCGTCTGGACTATTGCAATTCACTTTAAGTCGGTCTGAGCCAGTCATTACTGACTCGACTTCAACTGGTTCAGAATGCTGTTGCTCGTCTTTTAATTGGTACCAGAAAATGTGAACACATCACCCCTGTCTTAAAATCACTACACTGGCTCCCAGTTCATTTCCGGATTAATTTTAAGGTTCTTTTGTTTGTATTCAAATGTCTTCATGGTCTCGCCCCACAGTATCTGTTCAACCTTCTCCAGTCGTACATTCCCTCACGCTCTCTGAAGTCAGCAGATCAGCTGCTGTTGGTCGACCCAAAGTCCAACAGGAGGCTGAGAGGTGACCAGTCGCCGAGGTGACCAGTCGCTGCCCCTAAACTGCGGAACGAGTTGCCTTTGCACGTCAGACAAACAGACTCACTTCCTGTTTTTAAAGCGGCTCTCTGAAGACGCAATTTTTCTCTCTGGCTTTTAACACAGCTTGAAATGTTGGTTTTACTGTTTTTTAAGTTTTTAAGTTTTTTTGTTTTATAGTTTTTACTGTTTGCTGTTTTGATCTGGTAGTTCATCACTTTTATAGTATTTGTTGAGTTTATAGTTTTATGCTTGTTTGTGTTAGTGTACAGCACTTTGGCCAACGGTATTGTTTTAAAGTGATTTATAAATAAAGTTGTATTGTATTGTATTGTATATGCCATGGTTAAAATTACAGTATACTGTATGCAGCTTCACCACTGAGTGGCGCTATATATATATATATATATATATATATATATATATATACCTTCTTAAACCTATCAGTGGCCGGCGGTGCATTTCACACCTAGGCCTTCAGTAGTGCTCCGTCTGAATCAATCCAAGCCTCAATAACTATTTTATGACTATAAAACTTCTACTACAGGTACAGCTGCGACACACATTAAAAAAAGCATAAAAAATAACCTGATAAAACTGCAATATTATTTAGGAATATAGCAACATTTTACTCACCAAAAACCCTGATTATTTGTTATTACACTGTCTTTAATATTATATTAATAATTGATAATAATAATAATAATTGCTATTTGATAATAAATATTTAATATCCCTAGGTAATAATTTGAGGTCACAGCTTCTGTTATGAACTTGTCTGATATTAGACAGAGTTTTGTGTGAGACAATAAAAAGATGGCAAAAATGCTGAACAGGACACATTAAAGCTTCAGTATGTAGCTTTTTTTATGAACATATTTCTTCACTCTGTCACTACCTCCTGACAGACTGATGTTAGCCAGGTAATCTCTGAAAAAAATTAAAAAAAAATATTGTCCCCTTGCTTCTCCAGGTGGTAAATAAGCATTTCTAAAAAGAAAAGGTGACCCGCCATTTTCCAGCCAATAAAAACAGAGTTTGTAACCAGCCAATAAAAACAGAGCTTGAATTTGAATCAGCCAATAAAAACAGAGCTTGAATTTGAAATTCAACAGACCACAAGGGGGCAGAGCCATATATGGCTCTGAGGGGGAGGGATCAGAATGCTTTGCCTGTTGAAAATATTTCTAAGTGCTGCAGTTCTACAGAAACTGCATACTGAACCTTTAATGTATTATAAAATGAATAAATAAAATAAAAATAAAAAATGTTAGTTGAACTTTTGAAATTGTGTTTTTTTAAACACAAAGGCAATTTACAGACATATGAAAGGGAAAAAAAACAAGATATAAAATGAAAGGTAGCAGATGAAAAAAATCATATTTGCTCCTTCTTAAAACAAAATAAATTCAAACAATCAATTCAAACAATAATTATCTATAAATAATAAAACAAAACTCACCAGAGTGTGTGGAACAAACTAGCAGTTATTTTGGGACATGCAGAAAGTTGTATCATGACGTGTCACTGCTGATATCAGGCCATTCTTCTTAACACCTGAGCTCCTGCTTCGTGTTGTTTCCAGCAGCAAACACCACGGTAAAGTTAGTTTGAAATTGGACGGAGCAACGCAGCGCTGAAGACACGCTGACACGCTGACACGGAGCTTGAATATCCAACGTCCAACTTGAAACTAACTTCACTGCGGTGCAGCAAACAGTAAACAGAAAGTCCGTTTTCTCTCTTTCTACCTTTCAGGTCGTGTGACCGGACATTACATCCAATAACACAGCAAGATTGGACCATTGCAAAACTGTTAAAACCTACTTAGATTCTTAAAAAAAAAATAGCGAAAAAGATTATTTTACTGGACAGCCCGATTAGCCATTAGCCATTAGCTTCCGCTCGGCGGACGTGACGTGACGTCACATATTGAATATCCAATCAAAGCGTGTGAATACGCTGACGTTTCCGTACGTCGTCGTAAAAAACGTAAAACATAACTAGAAGCTAGAAGGCTTTTGGTCTCATAGACATTAACTCAAAATCTGATTGGTTGAAGCAACAGCTTGGTCGACAGTGCTACAGGGGTGCAAGAGCTCCGAGAGAAGGCTTCTATAGCAACAACAGTGGCTGAAATGTGATTGGTTCAATAATAAATATGAAAATACACATCTGGATGCAGCAAAACCAAGGGGGAAACAATGAAAGGAAGCGGACTGACCATTTGGAATTATGTAATACGTATTCATGGACAAAATATTAAAAAATAATAATAAT
>JBBPBX010012548.1:17999-53863 GCA_038048925.1 Garcialebias charrua
TCACCACGGGCGGACTAATCCTAGCTCTATACGGATTTATTTGTACAAAAATGCTGTCAAACTATCATTTATGACTATTCTATGACTAAACTATTATATTTATGACTATGACTACACCTAATAACGCAATACAAAAATAAATAAATAAAAAAGTATTTTATTCTGAAATGTAAACATCACTTCCTGTTGCTCAAACCATGTAGCTCATTTACGAGAGAAGATCAAGGCAGCAGTCTCTCTACAGTTGTTCTCCTTCTTTCCACCGAATGAATTGTTTTGTTCTGACTTACTTATTTATCACTTGATTTATCGCGCGATCTCGCACGTGTCTTGGAGCGGCGCATCCAGGCGGACCTGAGCGGAGCGGAGGCAGTGGGAATTGGACTCGTTCAGCTGCGACCTGCGGACCGGAGCGGGGCGGAGCCGCGTGCAGTGTAATTCCGGGGTAAGTCCTGCAGTGAGGGGAAGGAGGTGCCGACTATCTTCTCAGCTGCTCTCACAATGCGCTGGAGGCTCTTGCGGCAGGATGCAGTACATGCACCAAACCACACAGTGATGCAGCTGGTCAGGACACTTTCTATGGCACCTCTGTAGAAGGTGCTCATGATGGGGGTTGAAGCTCCAGCCCTTTTCAGCTTGCGGAGAAAGTAGAGACGCTGGTGAGCCTTCTTTGCCAGTGCTGCAGTGTTCCTGCTCCAGGACAGGTCCTTTGAGACGTGCACTCCCAGGAACTTGGTGCTGTCTACTCTCTCCACTGCGGTGCTGTTGATGGTCAGAGGGGCATGTTGGGCATCCTTCTTCCTGAAGTCCACAACAATCAAGTCCACAACAAACAAAAATGTAAAAATACTTGAAAAAACTGAAAACAGGATCAGAAGACCAGGGCTGCCAACTTTTCAAAAAGCCAAAGAGTGAGAATTTTGTTTGTGAGTGGGGGGGGGGCGGCAACGCGGCGGCAGCGCGGCGGCAACGCGGTGGCAACGCGGCGGCAACAGGGTTTGATTGTGCTGGTGAGCTTCACCTGCCCTCATCCTGTTGGCTACATCCTACAATAGAAATCGACTGAAAATGACTCCCGACACTCTACTTTATAGATCTGTGTCAGATTGAAATACTATTTCATATTTGAATATGTATGGAGGACCGAAACTGACATAGTTAGAAATAAAAAGTAGAAAGAAATATATTAATGGATGAATAAATAACTAAAACATATAAAAACCAATAAATAACTTAAAATGCACCAATTAAATAAAAAAGGAAACCTTTCCTGGATCAGCTCTTCTCCTATTGGTCAACAGACAGGATAAAGCAGAATCCACATGCAGATGTCTGTGCGGCCTCAGTTTAGTTTAAGGTTTAGTTTAAAACAAAAGCACAGGTGTTTTCCTGTTTGCTTTGTTTTAAACTAAACTTTAAACTTTAAGTGCATATATTCATTTAATGGTCTATTTATATATTTCTGCTTTTATTTCTAATAATGTCAGTAAGTCCTCCATAAATGTTAGTATTTACCACCTTTTTGACTGTGTTTTAACTGTTACTGTACATTGTATGAAGAGCATTTTATGATGTAGGTTTAGTCAAAAATGACAAGAGGAAAGTTAGAGACATTCTTCATTTTCCAGTGGGTTTAGCAGAAAATGTACATATCAACAGCGAAACAGCAACAAAACACATAAATACACAGTGCCTAAATGGTAAGAAGAGTTGTAAACAATTGAATTTTAAGTGTTTTGAACTGTGTGTTCACACAAAAAGCTGGAAAAAGCTGGAATTCCTCAAGTCTCATATTTTGTGTGACTGATTGTACAGGCCTGTGGCCTTCTTAGAGGCCTTGATGATTGTAGATGACGGCTCCCACTTCAAGCATGGCTCCAAATCAGCCATCTTTCTAGCCATGATGGAGGAGAGGGTACCATCTAGTGCCAAGCTATTCCTAGTCTTTGTTTTGTTGAGGCCCACCACCGAAAAAACCCTCTCTGCATCAGCATTCAAATGTGGGAGGACGAAGACCAGCTTTGAGGTGCAGCAAGCCTTGGAAATCTGAGTACTCCTGTCAACTGTGACAAATGAACCAAGAATACAATGGAAATATGCTCCCAAGTGACGTTTTCTTTTAAGTCCTTTAGCCAATTGATCCCTGTATCACTGTATCTTCCATAGTGCTTCAAATGTACAGGTATCAGTAATGTTTGAGAGGCTATTTCTACTGTGTTCTTGGTGTTAAAAAATAAGCTTTACCTTATCTTTCCATATAGCCATTTAAGCCCAGAAACTCTCCATTTCAAATTCTTCTGGGTGCTGCAGTGGTGGCAACGTCATTGTCTGGTACTCCAGAAACTCCTCTGCCAGTAGCTCATGCTCCTCTGGTCCATGGTAGGGGAGCAGGTGGGGAAACCTATGTATGAGCAAAGAGTTACACGTTTTTTATTTTCTGATAGTCATCAACCAACAGCAGAAAATAAATAAAAGCATTTTAAAAGAAAAGCCACATAGGGAAATCTCATTTACATAAAGACAAAATGCCTTGTAAAATTCAAGATAAGTAGTAATTATTGAAAAACCCTAACCTCTCAACAAAGTAAAGGACGTCATCTATGCTGCATTCAGACCTCTGTCGAACATCAACATACGTTACATGTCTCAGTAGTGGTTCCTGTAGGGGCAGCTTCTTTATGGCATAGTCTAGAGCTCTGAGCAGAAATGTTAAAGCAGCCTCATGGAAGTTATTTGTTGTGGTGTGATGTCTCCATCATCTAGCAACTTGTTCAGCTTAGCCCTGGTGGTGAAGCCAATGTTCAGCTTTCTTCCTGCCAAACAAATAGAGCTAACATAAATACTGTTATGCTAATGATCAGAGAGACATATTGGACAAGAAGTCATGTTAGGCTGATTGGTAACTCTAAATTGACCCTGGGTGTGAGTGAGACAGGTCCCTCTTGTAAATGAGTCCCCGTGGCTCAACGAGGCTAGCCTGTATAAATAAAGGTTGAATGAATGTGGTGTTGGGCTACTGGGAAAGTCATTCTTAATAAAATTAATAAAACTTAGCAGGTTTCTCATCAGGAGGTGAGCACCATATTGGGTTCCCCCATACTCACTTGTAATATTAGTTATCAAAAATAATCATGAATAATTTGCTGAGAGTTGCTGCTCTTGGGGGACACTGTTTGTTGCTGTTCTTCTGCCTGTCCTGTCTCCTGGTCTTCCATGTATTCTTCTGTTGCTCTTCTTTCTGCTTGTTGCTGTTCTGTTGGTTGCGTTTCTCTGTCTTTTCTGATTTTGTTCGTTTGTTAAATAAAACAAAATGCTTTGCTTTTGTCCCACCGATGGTCTTATTCATAGGCGTAATTTACATGGGGGATGGGGGGGATTTAACCCCCTCAATAATTGGATCCAGTCAATATAACCCCCCCCAATAAAATGGCATCATTCATTTCAAGCTCCCGGATTAACTGGAGGTGCGCGCGGAGGAGGAGCGAGCGCGACTGCTCTCTCTCTGCCTTCAAAGCTGCCGTTCACCCCCCTTCCTCCTCCCCCCTCCAGCAGCAGCAGGGGACACATTTTTTTGCCTCTGTCACTAGCCTCGCGAGAACTGCCCCCTGCAGTAGCCTCGGTGGCAGTTCTCGCGATGTTACTGCTGGCAGCGGGAACACAAACCCGGAAAAACACAGAGATGAATGTAACGAGAGAGAAGGCGTCCCTGCCAAAAAAGTTAAGACTTCGTGTAAATATCTTGAAAAATGGGACAGCGAATTTACTTTCCTTAAGAAGAGTAGGATGGGACACAATTACGCGTTTTTTAAGATTTGTAACTGCGACTTTAGTGTCTCTCATGGGGGAGGACTGGAAAAAGCAGTTGCTGCTCAGCTGCAGGATCACTTACAACAACACTCCCTGTATGAGAAGTTCCAGTCTGGATTCAGGGCAGCTCACAGTACTGAGACTGCACTGCTGAGAGTTACTAATGATGTCCTCTTGGCTGCTGACACTGGCTCTCCCTCCATCCTTGTCCTCCTTGACCTCACTGCAGCCTTCGACACTGTGGACCATAGTATCCTCCTCCACCGTCTTCATGTGGAGGTCGGTCTCTGTGACACCGTCCTGGACTGGTTTAAATCTTTCCTCTCCAATAGGCTGGAATGTGTTAGTCTTGGCAACGCCACGTCCCAGACAGTCTCTGTCTCCTGTGGTGTCCCTCAGGGGTCGGTTCTGGGGCCCCTGTTGTTTTCCCTTTACATGCTGCCTTTAGGTCAAATTATTAATCAGTTCAACATTTCTTTTCACTGTTATGCCGACGATACACAGCTTTACATCAGGACTGGAGCATCCTCATCTTCCACCTTGTCATCTCCATCTTCACTCACTGCCCTCTCTGCCTGCCTGGAGGCAATTAGGGCATGGATGAATCAGAACTTTCTTCAATTAAACTGCTCCAAGACCGAGGCCATACTGATTGGCACCCCTCACCAGGTACAGACATCTACTATAACAACACTTTCCTTTTCTGGACAAGACATCCCCCTCTCCACCTCTGTTACAAATCTTGGAATAAAAATGGACTCCAATCTTACATTTGAAAATCACATTAAGCTTCTGTTTAAAACTTGCTTCTTCCATCTTCGAAACATCTCTAGACTTCGCCCATCCCTAACTTTTTCCGATGCTGAGAAGCTCGTCCATGCTTTTGTCTCCTCCAGGCTCGACTACTGCAACTCCCTGTTTATTGGAATCCCTGGCAAAAACCTTCAGAAACTTCAATATATTCAAAACAGTGCTGCAAGGATCTTGTTGCGAGTTCGTAAATTTGAACATATTACGCCCATTCTTCATAACCTTCATTGGCTTCCTGTCGCCTACAGAATTCAGTACAAAACTGCTCTCATTACACATCAATGCTTACATGGAACTTCACCAGATTATCTGAAGGATATTCTTATTCCACACTCATCCACCCGGTCGCTGCGGTCACAGAACAGTAATCTCCTTCACATTCCGAGAACCAAATTAAGGACCATGGGAGACCGGGCTTTCAGTGTGGCTGCCCCCCGCCTGTGGAACTCTCTTCCTGACTGTCTGAGGGTCCCACAGTCTGTGGTTGACTTTAAGAGCGGCTTGAAGACCTTTCTTTTCAACCGAGCATACTCTACCTCCTCATGATTCTACTTTTGATCTTAGTTGATACTGTTATTGATTTTACTTGTTTTATTACTTGTTTTATTGACATTTAATTTCTGTTGCACCGTGTAGCACTTTGAGATTTTCATTAATGAAAAGTGCGTTATAAATTGAATTCATTATTATTATTATTAGAAGGAACGATTCCGTCAGCATGAAAAACCCATCAAGCACAAAGGTAGGCCTATCAGATTGTGATCACATAACTGGTTTGAAAGAGGCTGATAGGTAGTTATTTTAGATTTCTTGTAAACCTGTCTTAAAATGTAAGGGGTCCTGGACTTTGGTTGTGCTAGTGCAGGGGTCTGCAGCCCTCTGGAGCCACATGCGGCTCTTTGGTCCCTCAGCAGTGGCTCTTCCAAGCTTTGATCAAAACTAACTTTAAACTGAATTTTATTTGTTCTTATAACAACAAAAAGGGCTAGTTTTAGCAGTTTTTCCTGTCATTTCCTTTGCAAATGTGTGAATACTAGAACTAATAGAATGAGTAAAACATAAGTTAACTTTATTTATTTGAAGTAGGATATTTAATTTTTCCACAATTAAAATAATTTACCTAGACCTGCATAGTTCATTATTTTATTTTTTAATTGGGAAAGATCACATTATTTTTCCTTCTTTATGATAATCTGGTCTTTTTTAGTCTTAAAATGTAAAAATATCAACAAATCATTAGATATTTTCAGCTTTACAATGGCCAGAAAACTACAGGTCAGAAAATTGTCCTTTAACAAACTTAAAGTGGTCTGTGGGCCACCAGTTGAGAATCCCAGTTGTAGCAGGTATTGTGGCTCCGGAAACGTTTAATTTAGTGAACAAAGGGGCAGAAATGGCTCTTTTGATCATAAAGGTTGCAGATCCCTGGGCTAGTGGGATGGCTCGGCGTACCCGGCAGAAAATTTCCTTTATTTTTAAATCCAAAACTTGACAGGTATGATGCAGGGTTTTACTCTGCTCTTGTCATATTATGGCTGTATTTGAATCATTTGTTGTAATTTTTCCTAGTTAAACCGTAGTGAACCAGGTAAATACACACTCTTTGAAAATTGTGAAATTGAGGTATGTTATATAATAAATCTTAAAAATGTAAAATATGTGTTATGGCTGAAAAAAATGCAGAAAAATAGTGAGTTTTTTTCTTACTTGTTGAACCTATGTGGAACAAAAAAGGAGCAGAATAAATACAGAGAAAACAGGAAAGTTAAGTAAATCACAGTAAATCACAGTAAAAGCATTACAATATATTTTAACCCTAAAATATCCTGAATCATAAAAAAAGTTATTTATTCGATAAATAAATAGGTAGATAGCATAACCCCCCCAATGTTAGACCTAAAGTTACGCCCTTGGTCTTATTTTACTGGACATTTTAGAATCCTTTAAAGGATTTAAATGGCTAATCATCATGCTGGTTTAATAAATGTACTCAGTTAACAAGATACCATTATCTACTTGTGTTTATTCTTAATTTTCAATTCAATCTTACCTGCTCTTGGTGTTGCTAGGCAGACATCCGACATCCTAAGTAGAAAAAAAAAAAAAAATTAAGTATGATGTAGTTTGTGTATTAGTTAGAAAAATTGTGTATTAGTTAGAAAAAGAATTATTCATTTTGTGATGTAGTTTGTGTATCAGTTAGAAAAATTAAGTAGAATTACGGGTGATGTAGTTTGTGTATTAGTTAGAAAAATTAAGTAGAATTATTCATTTTGTGATCTAGTTTATGTATTACAGTTAGAAAAATAAGTAGAATTATTCATTCTGTGATGTTGCTTGAAGGTTATCATTGGTTGAACAAACTGTGAAATAGGGGCAGATATAATAAGATTTCATCTTCTTTCTGCTCCCTTCATTTTATCCTACTTGTATTCTTGTATCTGATGAAACTGTCTTGTATTGTTCTTTTAAAATGAATGAATAAACATCAATCAATCAATCCGGCTAGCCAAACGTGCTAAATAAACCATATACAGTAATATGGTTCATTTAGCACGTTTGGCTATCACACTTTATTTCCCTAGTTTCTCTGCTCCGTGCATCTAATTTTTCCTTTCTTTCTAACATGTTTGATATTAATGTAATTTAATCCACTCACCTTTCCTCCTGGGAAGAGTCAGACCGCAAACACCGAGCTACATCAGCTTCGTCAGTAACTTTCTGCTGCTCTGGAAACTTCCTGCAAACTGTTGCAGGTAGATGGAAGGTTGGAGCAAAAATACGGACTGGATAACAACGTGGATGTGCTTCACAAGGGTTGTGGTGAAAACGTGGAGCGGACTATTGTATTTTCCCAATACGGAAGTGGAACGGAGTTGAGATTTTGACGTTGGTCAGTTTTCAGCGTGAGGAATGTGAATGCGGCGTGAGAGCGTGTGAAAACCCTCGAATGCGTGTGTCTCACGGTCATTGCGTGAGAGTTGGCAGCCCTGAACACTTGAATGTATCTGAAAACTGAAATTATGTAAAAAATGCTGTAGAATAAGCTTAAATTTGTAGAAGAAAGCCAAAAATAATGCATGTTTGTCCAATTTGAAAAAAAAAGACGAGCACAAAAAAGTGAAAAATATCTTTAAAAAGCTAAAAGTAGCAAATAACAGCTGAAAAGTGGCTAAAAAGTCAGACATAAGCTTAAATTACCATGAGTGGAAAGCACTTTTTTTTGCTGAATTGGCTGAAAAAGTTGAAATGAGTAAAAAAAAGGTGGAATTAACTGAAAGCAAAAAAAAATGCATACATACAGCTAAATACTAGCAGAAATATAACTGAAACTTGCATAAATCAGCTGAAAGGAGCATCATAAGCTGAAATTAGCAAAAATAAGTTAGAAGCACAAAAAGTTGTAGTTAGCAGAAAGAATGTGAAAGGAGCACAAAACTGCTGGAAAAACTGCTGAAATTAACAGAAAATAGCTGAAAAAAAGTTTAAATTTGCATAAGGAAAATGAAAAAAGCTGAACCTGAAGAAAACGTGAAGGAAGCAGTAAAATGTTGTAAACAAATCTAAAGACATGAAGCATGTCAAATGAGCTCAATTCATCGTGAGAAAATACATGGCAGAAAATATTTCACAAAGCTAAAGTTGCACCAATACCAAAAGTCATAGCACGCTTCTCCTGAAAAAGCTCAATGTTTTGATGGGATTTGTTGAAATAGCACAAAAATTGTGGAATGAGAAATATACTGAAAAATGTACGGAAGAAAAAAACGGATCAAAATAGTGTGTGAATGTTTCGTAAGCGTTCACACAATAAATGATGAGGAGCATCAGTAACTGATGATTCATTCCACACAACCATCTTGCTTTTAGCCACATCATTCCAAGTGGTCTGCAAATGTTTTCAGTCCACATGTTGATTTGATTTCTCTTGTGCTTTTCTGCCGGTGTATTTTAGTTGCATGTGGAGTGTTTCTGTGCGTGGTGTGAGATGGTGTAGCTGTTGACATGCGGTAGTGATTACACATGCGTTTCCATTGCTGCAGTGCTGGAGCTCGCTATTTAAAACACATGTTTTCTTTGTTCTTCTTTTGGCTACTGTGGAAGCACACAACACACACGCACACACCCATAAACACCTAGGCCGGGTGGAAACTTGCTACTGAGTCAACACTAATTTAGGCCATATATTGTGTTTACAAGCTTGTCACTCATGATTAAAAAAAAAAACAACTCCATCATGTCTCCAGTATTTTCTGTCCTGGAGAATTTGTGTCACTGATGTGAAAAGATAAATAGGAGAAATGAGAAAGACTCAGCAGAAATGTGAAAATTGTCTGTCCAGTATTAGTATCTAGCAACTTTATTTTGTAAAGCTCACAACATAAGTGAGGTACATGAAGTACTCCTTGATCAGACAGCTACCGGTATTTATTTTGTAATTTTGTGCAGTGGTGCAAAATCTGTTTGGTTACAATAAATGAGAATTGGTTCTCAAACGTTTCACCTGCTAACATAAAGATCAAATACAAGAAATAAAAAGAAAATGCAAAACAAAACTGACCTCACTCTCTCTCTGTCTGTGTGTATGTGTCTCTCACTCTGTCTTTGTCTCTCTCTCGCTCTCTTTCTCCGTCTCTCTGTCTCTCGTTGGTATTAACTTTAAAGTTATTGTAACCCAGCTGGATTTTATTTGTTTATTCTGTGTTATTTGCTTTTCTGTATTGTTTTTACTTTATGGGTAGTGTCTCTTTAAGAGCAAAGTACGACATTACTTTACGGCAGCATTCCAACTGCCGTTGCTATGGCAACTCCTGGGCTTTGGAGATCAGAACCGTTGGAGAGCAGAGACCTGCTTGTCTCTGCCGTCCTTCTGCCTATCACCTGACTTCTTTATGCCTGATATATGATGTTTTCCTGCTAGTGCATCATTGTGGCCAATATTGGAGAAAGGAACACTGACAAAGAGTCCTGGGCCTGCGGAGAAAGAGAGAGAGGCTGCTGAGTTTTCCATGTCGGACACTGCCTGCCATCGTCATTCTGGGCCACCATCCCAGCCAGGACAACCTCTTTCATCTGTCTGTTCGTACGCATCAGACACACACACTCAAATATAGAGCTCTATATGAACAATTATTTTTGTTTTGTTTTGCTGGCCAGCTTCTAATAATTTTATTTTTTTCTATCAAGAGAGGACTTGCTACTGAGACAAATATAATTTGTCCCACACAGTTCAGAAGTGTGTTTAAATGAAACGAGCACAATGAATATGTTTCACTCATGTTTGGAGTGAAGGTTTTATTTATTTATTTATTTATTTATTGTTGTTGTTGGTTTATTTATTTATTTATTTATTTTAGAAAACTGTATGACCGAGTTGAGACAAAGTTGGATGTGTTTCAGTCCAGTAATCTTGCAATAAACATAACTGGCTGATAGTAAACTGCTATCTGAACCCGAGTAACTCCTATTATTTGGTTACAAAATTGGCGCCCGAACAGGGACTTGAAAGGCATTCATCTCGTCTCTAATATTGTCGAACAAACTATATTTTCCCAGGTCAACATCTAAGTATAAAATGGAGCTTTGTGAAATATATGGTTTTGACCCTGAGTGCACTGTAATTCTTAAAGGTGTCCCAGCTACAACTAAACTGGATGATGTAAAACGGGTCTTTTTAACGCTTGATGATGTTATCAAAGTGCAATTCATTGACAGTCTCTCTGATTCCATTTTGTGCCAGTTTGGCGAAGGTATTACTCCTCTGTTGTTGGACTGTGAGTACTCAGTTGTTGATTCATTATGGGAGGTTGTGCAGATTGATGATTACTGCTCCCCTAAATGTGAAAATGAGTCATTCAGTCAGGAAGTAGTTCCTCTTGCACGTGCCATTGGTAACATGACAATGAGTTTTCAGGAACAAGTTCACGAGTTGGCCCTAACATATAACATGGACCCTGCTACAATAAGCCAGGTAGCTGCAAGTCACATTTGTGGAAAACATGATGAAAGAAAACCTGTATCATCAACTCCAGCATCTGCACTCAAAACCCTGCCCATTACCCATTTAAGACCAGCTGTCACAGATGATGAGAACCATACCTCAAATCATACACAGGCAGCAAATGAGACTGTATTAATCAACCCTCTGCCTGCTGATGTCAAAAAGGTTATAGTAGAACATATTGTAAAACATGACTCACCAGTGCACCAGCCTCTTTCAAGAGAGCTAAGGCTTTTCTCTGGCAACTCTCCAAAACCTCCGGCAGAAGAAGATTTCAGCATATGGCGGCTTCGAGCTAAGCAAGTGATAAATGACATTAGCCTGTCGGAAGGGCAGCAGCGCCATATGATACTCGATAGCTTACTTACCCCTGCTTTAAATGTGGCTCTTTTCATTGGAGCTCAAGCCACACCAAGTGCTTATCTTCAAGAATTAGAGAAAGCATATGGTAATGTTACAGGAGGGGAAGAGCTGTATATTCAGTTTCTAGAGACACATCAGAACAGTGGGGAGAATGCATCTGACTACCTCCGTCGACTTCAAACTCTGCTGCAGGAAGTTGTAGAAAGCAACGGTGTGGCTAAGAAGGACTTTGACTCTCAGTTATTAAAGCAGTTCCTCCGAGGCTGTTGGGATGATTCCTTAATAACTACACTGCGTCTGAAAGAGTCAGCTCATAGCCCACATACCATTTTGACATTTTCAGAACTACTGTTCAAAATAAGAACATATGAAAAAGAGACCCATTTAAAGGAAATGAGGAGAAAGCGACATATGGGAGCAAGCTCAACCAAAATCCATACCAGGACTCATTTCACTAGTGACGCCTCAGAGCCCTCTAGCAACACTCTCCCTCTAGGACCAGATGTCTATTCTAGAGAACAACTGGAAGAGAAGATCAGGCAGTTGGAAGCTGAACTTCAGAGAAACGTGCCTGTTAAGCACCCTCATCCTTCCAACAAAGAGAAACCAACATGGAAGCTTCACCAAAGAACTAAAGGCAGTCCTGCAACTTCAGCAGCCCCAGAAGCAGCAAATCTCACAAAAGTTGGAAAGTTTTGTTATAACTGTGGAGACGACGCTCATTTGTTGCCACAATGCACCAATCCAACCAATGCTGTCCTGGTGCAACAGAAACTGTGTGAGAGACATCAAACTAGGCAGAATCAATTCACACAAAACCCACAACACAAAACCTCTTTGCCCAACTTGGCTTTAAACAATGTAAGGGCTCCTGCTATGGAACAGGCAGGGGCCCAAAGTCAGACTAGTTCCCTTGTTTTGAATCAGAATATTACCGAGCCATCCCATGCAACAAAACTCCCTCAGATCCCCTTTGGACTGGTGGGGAAACCGTGTGACAGTGAAGCGTGGTTGGATGGAGCTCAGTGCAAATGTATTATTGACACTGGGTCACAGGTGACCATAATATCTCAGTCATTTTACTCGCATTACCTTTCCCACAGACAGTTATTCTCTATTAAAGGGGCACTCGAAATTGAAGGAGCAGCGGGGCAAAAGGTCCCTTATGTGGGATATGTAGAGGTGGAGGTTCAGTTTCCAAAAGATGCATGTGGGATGGGCAAAGGCTATCACATCTTAGCTTTAGTTAGTCCAGACCAGGCCTACAACAATGAGTACCCTCTTCTTGTTGGTACAAATGTCTTGCGTCTAATGACACGTGATTTGAAAAAGATGGGTGGGGAAAATTTTTTAGAAACTTTGCCCATTCAGGCCAATTGGGTAATGGCTTATGCCGAGTGTCATGAGCTGACACATTCTCAAACAAAGAGTGCAAAAGTTCTCCGTGTCACACTCAGCAGCAAAGTACCTGTACACCTAAAGAGTGGTGAGTTATACACTTTAAATGGTATCTGCCATTCTAAACAGGAAAATGGTGTGTTTCAAGCTCTTGTAGGTGGTGCAGAGGAAGCCCCTATGCCAGGAGGCTTAATAGTTTATGATCAGATTGTGGAGGTAAAGTCTGAATCCCACAATAAGTTCCGCCTAGCTGTTAAAAACATTTCAGAACATGACATAACTTTGTATCCAAAAACTCTCATTGCTGAGTGCTCTCCCATTGACTGGGCTGTGCCTATCACATCCAGCAGACCAGACATTTTGTCAGATGCTGAGGTTCCCCAAGCACATTCCTTTTTGGTAGCTAGTGATGTAAAAGTAGCACCAACAACTGAAACTCTCAATCTTGACTTTGGTGACAGCCCTATATCACCCCATTTAAAAGAACACATACAACGTAGAATCAACACTGAAGTTGCTAGTGCTTTTTCTAGGCATGATCTAGATGTTGGTAGCGTTGCAGGTGTCTCTCACCATATTGAACTAGAACATCATGTGCCGTTCAAAGAGAGGACAAGACGTGTCTCACCTGCAGACTTCAATGACTTAAAACGGCATCTTCAAGATCTTATGACTACAGGTGTAATAGAAGAATCTCATAGTCCCTATGCCTCTCCAGTTGTTCTAGTCCGCAAAAAGAATGGAGAGTTGCGAATGGTGGTGGATTATCGCAGACTGAACAATTTAACTAAGAAAGACGCCTACCCATTACCTCGCATAGAGGAGACATTTTCCCTATTGTCAGGTTCAAAGTGGTTCACTGTGCTGGATCTTAAGAGTGGGTATTATCAGCTGGATGTTGAACCTGCAGATCGACCAAAGACAGCGTTTACTACGCCCTTTGGTACCTGGCAGTTCCGCAGAATGCCACAAGGTTTAACTAACGCCCCAGCCACATTTCAACGAACTATGGAGAAAGTGATGGAAGGAATTAACCTCCAAGAGGTTGTTGCCTTCTTAGATGATCTTATCATATTCTCAAGTTCGATTGAAGAACATGAGGAGAGACTAATGAAGGTCCTCCAACGCATTGCAGATTTTGGTCTCAAACTGTCCCTTTCCAAATGCAAATTCTTTCAGACTTCGGTGAAGTATTTGGGGCATGTGATATCTGCACAGGGGATAGAACCTGATCCAGAAAAGGTAGCTGCTGTAAAAAAATGGCCTCGACCTCAAACAGTTAAGGAGCTGCGGTCATTCTTAGGTTTCACCGGCTATTACAGACGCTTTGTTAGGGATTATGCCAAAGTGGTTAGACCTCTGAATGATTTGTTGAAAGGAGACTGGAGCCCTAGGCATAAAAATTCTAGCCACTGGCCCCGTAAACAGTCACATCCACTTGGGGACAGATGGACCCCTATGTGTCAAACAGCATTTGAGCTCATCATTGAAAAGCTAACATCAGCTCCTGTGCTTGCTTTTTCCAACTGGCAACTCCCCTATCTGCTTCATACAGATGCTAGCATGACAGGTTTAGGCGCAGCCCTTTATCAGGTTCAGGACGGTCAGACCAGAGTGATAGCTTATGCAAGTCGTGGTCTCTCTAAGAGTGAAAGAAATTATCCTGTGCACAAGTTAGAGTTTCTTGCTCTTAAATGGGCGGTCAGTGAAAAGTTCCATGACTATTTGTATGGGGCTAGTTTCAAAGTACTGACAGATAATAATCCTCTAACGTACGTGTTGACCAGTGCTAAGCTTGATGCCACAAGTCATAGATGGCTTGCAGCACTGTCATTGTACAACTTTGACATTCATTACAAGTCTGGTCAACAAAATGTTGATGCTGACGGGCTCTCCAGGAGGCCTCACGAGCCACCTCAAGATGATGATGAGTCTCAAGAGATAGACAGGAGAATCACTACTCTATTGGATCGTGCCAACCCATCCTCTGATGAGTTTAAGGTTTTGGATAGAGAAGTAGTGAACAGTTTGTACATGTGCCTTGGTGTGACCGATGTTGCAGATGCAGAGGATAGGCAGGGAATGGCTAGGGAGATACCTGCAGTTGAGACACTCTTGTGTGATGAAGGTGCTGTCCCAGAGGATCTGGAAGACCCAGTCTTAGAGCCAGGTCTTTCTGCATTGCCTGAAATGTCTAGAGAGGACTGGTATCATTTACAGAGAAAAGATCATTCTTTGGCTAGAGTTATCCATCTTCTAGAAAATGAACCTGATACTACGACACTAAACATGGTTGAAGAGTCAGAAGTATCTTTACTTCTGCGTGAGAGGTCAAAATTAGTTTTGATAGAAGGTGTACTGCACCGTAAAATTTGCAACCAAAGAGGTGGAACTTTTAATCAGCTTGTGCTACCTAGCAGCCACAGAGAAAGAGCTTTTGAAGGTGTCCATACAGAGACAGGGCACATGGGCATGGACAGAACTCTTGAGCTTGCTAGAGCAAGATTTTTCTGGCCAAGAATGGCTAAGTATATCGAGGCAAAGTGTAAAACCTGTGAAAGGTGTGTGAGAAGAAAGGCAAGGGTACAGAGAGCATCTAAATTAGTTAACATTAAAGTCAGTGGTCCTCTTGAACTTGTTTGCATAGATTTTTTATCTTTAGAACCTGACTCCAGAGACACTCGAAATATTTTGGTGATAACAGATCATTATACCAAATATGCCCAGGCATATCCAACCAGAGATCAGACTGCAAAAACTGTTGCTGCTGTGTTGTGGGAGAACTTCATCAGTCACTATGGTTTTCCCCGGCGGCTGCATAGTGATCAGGGAGCCTGCTTTGAGTCTGAAGTTGTGGCTGAACTCTGCAAATTTGCCGGAATATCCAAATCTCGAACTACACCTTACCATCCTAGAGGCAATCCAGTAGAAAGATTTAACAGAACTCTGCTCGATCTCTTGGGGACATTGGAGGACAAAAAGAAAGAAGAATGGAGAAAATATGTTAGGCCTCTGGTGCACGCCTATAATTGTACTAGGAATGATGTGACAGGGGAAGCTCCTTTTCTTTTAATGTTTGGCAGAGAACCACGTCTCCCCATTGACATTTGCTTTGGCATCAGCCCTCAAGGTTACAGCCACAAAACACATTCACAGTATGTGAGAGACCTAAAGAAAAGACTTAAACATGCTTATGAGTTGGCCTCCAAAAATGCAGAGAAGAGAATGTTGCTGAACAAAAGGCGCTGGGATGCCAAAGTGACTGCCATGCCTTTGGAAGTAGGTGACAGAGTTCTTATAAGGAATCTAAGTCTAAGAAAGAAACACAAGATTTCTGACAAGTGGGAACCCATTGTTCATATTGTTGTCAAACAGCCTGACGAAAGTATCCCAGTCTATGTTGTCACGCCAGAGGATGGAGAGGGCAGAGAGAGAGTTTTGCATCGAGACATGCTTCTCCCCTGCGGATTCCTACCAGCAATTTGGAAATCAGATGTTGGAGATGGAGTGACCTCTAATCCCCTGCTGCAATCTTCAGCGACAAATGATGAGGAGGACCATGTGACCCACATATCTAATGTGGTAGAGAATACAGATCAGGAACCACAGGGGAAGGTCACAGGAACTTCTTTGGAGAGCATGCCACAGTCACAAAATACCCTGAATCCCAATGCTTCTGAGTTCATTTCAGAGCAAACAGATTTGGCAGAGTCGGTGGCTGAATTTAGTCCAGTTTTACCATATTCAAGACCCCAAAGAAGGCGAGTTCAACCAGCCTACCTCAGTGACTACCAGGTTGACTCTAAAGTTCATTATCAACAACCCAGCTTATGTTTACCGACACAGCAGACGCTGGTTTGTAATTTTTTAGTGTCCTTGCAACAACAACTTGCAGAGTTAGTTCAGTCCCTGACCACTGGTAGTGACGAGGACGTCACATTTTAAGTAGGGGAGGATGTAACCCAGCTGGATTTTATTTGTTTATTCTGTGTTATTTGCTTTTCTGTATTGTTTTTACTTTATGGGTAGTGTCTCTTTAAGAGCAAAGTACGACATTACTTTACGGCAGCATTCCAACTGCCGTTGCTATGGCAACTCTTGGGCTTCTGAACTTCAGAGCTGCTGATATATGATGTTTTCCTGCTAGTGCATCATTGTGGCCAATATTGGAGAAAGGAACACTGAGAAAGTACTCCTGAGTCCTGTGCCTGCGGAGAAAGAGAGAGAGGCTGCTGAGTTTTCCATGTCGGACACTGCCTGCCATCGTCATTCTGGGCCACCATCCCAGCCAGGACAACCTCTTTCATCTGTCTGTTCGTACGCATCAGACACACACACTCAAATATAGAGCTCTATATGAACAATTATTTTTGTTTTGTTTTGCTGGCCAGCTTCTAATAATTTTATTTTTTTATCAAGAGAGGACTTGCTACTGAGACAAATATAATTTGTCCCACACAGTTCAGAAGTGTGTTTAAATGAAACGAGCACAATGAATATGTTTCACTCATGTTTGGAGTGAAGGTTTTATTTATTTATTTATTTATTGTTGTTGTTGGTTTATTTATTTATTTATTTATTTTAGAAAACTGTATGACCGAGTTGAGACAAAGTTGGATGTGTTTCAGTCCAGTAATCTTGCAATAAACATAACTGGCTGATAGTAAACTGCTATCTGAACCCGAGTAACTCCTATTCTTCGGTTACAACTGAAGTTTCAACTTTTTTCAAGTTTTCAGTTCTTGAATATATTGATTAGTTTCAGACATTGCCATCAAATAATTTGAGTTGTCCCTGACGTACCTGAGGACGTACATACATCCTCATGAGCTGGTTGAAACCTACGCCATCTTGGAATTAATTTTTGAGTGCACATGCCTGATCATTACTCCGGACAAAACTCGTGAAAACATCACTATCCAAACAGAAATCAGTCAATAGTACTTAAAAATATTTAGTCAAATCTACTAAATAAAGTGAAATATTTAGTCAAATCTACTAAATAAAGTGTGTTTATGTAACTATTTTATTTTTGAGCTCAAGTTACTTAAAAAAATTTGATGTGACCTTTTTCACCAAAAATTGAGTTAAATGAACTTATCGGGCTTTGCAGTAATCAAAACTGTGAGTTTAGAGATTTTCTCAGGTGAAATATTTAATATTTTGATGAAAGGTACTATGAGCCCACATTGTGCATCATTGTGATGCTTACAACACACTCCATCATTAAACTGTAGGCATTTAGGAGAGTCAAACAAATGACCCATTTTTATGCAATCTGTGTCTGCAATTTTTTGGAAATGATCTAATATCTTTGTTTGTTGTTCATTGCTGAGATGCTGTTTGTGTATTTTTTTGTTTGTTTTTGTTTTGATGCAGTAATCCCACAACATCGTGTTTTTGCAGAAAAAAATCAGAAATGACCCCCATCCACACAATAACTTGAAAAAGAAGCAATGTGTAGGCTTCTGTTTTGGTGTACAGCTGCATAGGTGTAATAAAAGTCACCATGGAAAATTGGGTTATCACATCTGGCTGCCATCATATACTAAACCTTGTGAGCAGGATAAATGCTTCAAAAGAGCCAAAAAGAGAAAAGAATATACAATACTACATTTTTGTTTGTAACTCTTACCCACTTGAACATCTTGCACCAAAAACATTAGTGTTTACTTGTATTCCCAGTTTATTTCCTGCCCAGTAAAATGCTCATCTCAAAACCTACAAACATTCACTATTCAAATCCCTCAGCGACGGGGTACCACTTGTTTTGGGGGACTTCAGACTCCTCAGAAAATCTCCACATCCATGTGCTGACTGGTCAGAGTCAGAAAAGGGTGTTTGGGTGAGTGGTCACAATCTGATCAATGTTAGACAATATTTACCCGATAGCATCCTCTAAACCACATTTTTCTGCTCGAATGTCGACAACGAAACAGTTGAGACAAGAAACGTTTTCAGTTCAACAACAGCAGCAATAACCAGGATTTTGTTTGGCAAACGTAATACATAGTTCCCATGTGACGTCACATCTGTGGAATTTCCGGGTTTACCCTCATGCGTAGAGGCGGAGCAGCAGTTACAGCACAATCTACTGGATGTGTATTTTTCACGTTGTTTTTTTTGTTAATTTCTAATTAATTGCAATGGTTACTTTGTGTTGGGTCAGTGGGTGTTCCAGTCGTGTAGACGTTTGGGCAACGCGCAGGTTTCACTTAATCAAAAAAAAAGTAAACGTGAAGGATTTATCTCATTGGAGAAGCTCACAGCATCCCCATCGCTCTCTGACTGCTCGGATCTGCTCTGAAGACGTCGTGCTTTTGGCCGGTAAACAAAATATTCTACATAAATCATTTTGTGAAACAATGTCAGAGCAATGTTAGAGTACAACTGTCTGTGTGTTGGAGCAGCACCGTCTTGCTGTGGTTAGCTTAGCATGTCGCTAACGTGACAACGGCCTCCTCATGCCTGGACAACGGTCTCCGGCGGGGAGACCGCCCCAGTGGGGGGAGGACGGGAGCCAAGTCGTGCGGGCGACGCGTCGGTCCCATGGGACGTGCCCCCGCGGCCGCGACGGATCCACGCCGTCCGACCTACCTGAGCTCGCCGCGAGCCTCCGTGCGACGGACCCTCCGCTCCGGATGCTAACGCGACATGCTAACTTCCAACACGGTAACACTCAAAGTGCTGGTCCTGGTCCGTGTTGAGCCTGGACTGTTTGTTGGCTGTGTGTTATTTTAGTTAAACCTTTATTTAGCTGGTTAGATATGATTGAGACAGTTTACACATCTTTTTTGGATTTAAAGCTGTGAAGCTCCTCGGTGTGCGCTCCTCGTAGTAATTAAATAATTAATGATATCAGAGTAACTACTTGGTGACAAGTTGTCTGCTTCGTCTGCCATGATTTCTTTCTCCAACTCATTCAACTCCGACCACTGCTATTTTGCTCTTGTGCCTTGGTGAAGCTAGCAATGTATTTAGCTGTGGTAGCTCGAGTCTGTTTGCCCGCCATTTCTGCCTTTACGGGTGGCGAAAAACCCGGTATTGCGCAATACTCGTCACGTGTGTGGGAACTATGTATTTAGAAAAATAATATTAAAATTCACTGTATTTAAATTGTTTTTTTAAATGCAGACGTATGTATGCCTTCAAACCCATAGAACAGTGCACACAGAGTGAGATGCTATGAAGACCTGCAGTTTATTCTGTGCTCCAATTTAAGCATCTGATCTGAGCAGAGCAGACAAGCGAGAACAGCATGCCCTAGAGTCATGTAAAATGCAAGGGAATATACTACTTTACTAAAGCCTCCTGTTAGCAGAGATGGCCTGCTCACACAGACTCAAACACGCATTCTGATTTTGTGCACACAATTTCTCTTCCATTTTTGGTTAAATCTGCAACATTGGACACCGACAATCAGCAATAATGGAGTGCATCAATTTGAACCAGTGTGAAGGTTTGAATGCGAGCCAGTGAAGATAAAAATGTGAAAGCTGGGTGTGTCCTGATGTTTTGAGCATTTGTTTTATTTCAGTTACTGTGAGGGGCATCTGTTACCTGAACCACCACAGAGTTGACCCAGATTTAAAGCTGCAGTTTAACAACCTTCCTGGCACCTCCTCATGTCAACTTGTCATCTGGTATCTCTTCCACAACACTTCTGAGTGCACTCCTAAGTGTACTTAACTCTAGCAAGTCCACATGTTCGTGTTTCATTATTAAACTCTCCCAAAAGACTATCAACTTTTTTTATTCCGCCTGCTGCTTGAACTTGGCTCTTTAAAATGTTCCCTAGTCCTTATCTAAGCGCCCTAACCCCAAAAGACATTTTGAAACTGCACCTCAAGCACAGAACACTATATTTACCCTTAAATAGATTTTCTTTACAACGTGCACGCTCTCTTGCTTTATAGGTAGACGAAAAGTTGATGTAATGCAACTCTTAAAGTGTTTTTCATTCACAAAACAGTTGGAAATCTTGAGACATGCACATAATAATTTGTAGACCATCTCAGTGCTGCAAGACTAACAAAATGTTGTCAACTTATGTCACCTGTCATCTCTCGTCTGCCTCTTCAGTTTGCGTGGAGTGTCTTGATGAACGTGTTTCAGTCGCCTTGAGTTTAATCTGTTGTTTTGTGCTCTTTATCGTCCAGACTTTTTTTTTTCAGATCTATTCACAAGTGTCACAAAAATCTCTTCCTAATGTATTGAATCAACACTTGTGTTCAGTTCTGTAGTGCCGAGTCACAATAGAAGTTGTCTCGGAGCACTGTACAAAAAACAGTCACAAGCATAAAAAATAAAACAATTAGTAAAAGTTATCTGGCTAAGGAAGCAGCAGATTGTGGTGAATCTTCATTTTGTCGCAGTCTCTCATTCTAAGCAAGCACAAAGGAGACAGTAGAAAGGAAAACCTCCCTTTTAACAGGAAGAAACCTCCAGCAGAACCAGGCTCAGGACGAGCGGCCGTCTGCTTCGACCAGCTGGGGTTTGAGAGGACAGGAAGTATAAACAAACTACCGGTAACACAGAACGGCAGGTCCAGGTGTCCTTTCTATAGTCATGGTGTCCTTTCTATAGTCCAGGTGTACTTTCTATAGTCCAGGTGTACTTTCTATAGTCCAGGTGTCCTTTCTATAGTCCAGGTGTACTTTCTATAGTCCAGGTGTCCTTTCTATAGTCCAGGTGTCCTTTCTATAGTCCAGGTGTCCTTTCTATAGTCCAGGTGTCCTTTCTATAGTCCAGGTGTCTAGGTGACTTTCTATAGTCCAGGTGTACTTTCTATAGTCCAGGTGTACTTTCTATAGTCCAGGTGTACTTTCTATAGTCCAGGTGTCCTTTCTATAGTCCAGGTGTCCTTTCTATAGTCCAGGTGTCCTTTCTATAGTCCAGGTGTCCTTTCTATAGTCCAGGTGTCCTTTCTATAGTCCAGGTGTCCTTTCTATAGTCCAGGTGTCCTTTCTATAGTCCAGGTGTACTTTCTATAGTCCAGGTGTCCTTTCTATAGTCCAGGTGTCCTTTCTATAGTCCAGGTGTACTTTCTATAGTCCAGGTGTCCTTTCTATAGTCCAGGTGTCCTTTCTATAGTCCAGGTGTCCTTTCTATAGTCCAGGTGTCCTTTCTATAGTCCAGGTGTCCTTTCTATAGTCCAGGTGTCCTTTCTATAGTCCAGGTGTCCTTTCTATAGTCCAGGTGTCCTTTCTATAGTCCAGGTGTACTTTCTATAGTCCAGGTGTACTTTCTATAGTCCAGGTGTACTTTCTATAGTCCAGGTGTCCTTTCTATAGTCCAGGTGTACTTTCTATAGTCCAGGTGTACTTTCTATAGTCCAGGTGTACTTTCTATAGTCCAGGTGTACTTTCTATAGTCCAGGTGTACTTTCTATAGTCCAGGTGTACTTTCTATAGTCCAGGTGTACTTTCTATAGTCCAGGTGTACTTTCTATAGTCCAGGTGTACTTTCTATAGTCCAGGTGTACTTTCTATAGTCCAGGTGTACTTTCTATAGTCCAGGTGTACTTTCTATAGTCCAGGTGTACTTTCTATAGTCCAGGTGTACTTTCTATAGTCCAGGTGTACTTTCTATAGTCCAGGTGTACTTTCTATAGTCCAGGTGTACTTTCTATAGTCCAGGTGTACTTTCTATAGTCCAGGTGTACTTTCTATAGTCCAGGTGTACTTTCTATAGTCCAGGTGTCCTTTCTATAGTCCAGGTGTGCTTTCTAAAGGACGAAAGACAAAAAACATGTCAAATGTATACTATAGAAACATGTCAAAATTTTAAAAACGATCACAAGTATAAAACGGGTATAAATACAAAATGGGAAGAGTTGAGCAAGTAAAGGCAGCAGCAGAGAAGAAATGTGGTCTATTTGTCCTCCAGCAGTCTAAGCCTATAGCAGCAGAACTAAAGGATAGCTCAGGAAACTCAATCTAACCCTCACTATAGGATTTATCATAAAGGGAAGTCTTAAGCCCAGTCTTAAAAGTAGACGAGGCGTCAGCCCTCACAGACAGAAACTGGAAGTTGGTTCCACAAGAGAGGAGCCTGAGAACTGAAAGCTCTGCCTCCCATTCTGCCTTTAAATTTTTGGAACCACAAGAAAACCTGCACTTTGAGACTACTTATATTGAGTGTATAAACTGAATTTTGTGGTGATTAGAAGCTGAGTTTTATCATATTATACTGTTTTTGTTGCTCATGTATTATTAATGAATCACATTGTTGTATAGAGAAACAGTTTGTGTCTTAGTGGCACAGATCAGAGATCCACACTCCTTCTTTGTGTGCAAACACAATGACACCAAACCTTTTCAAGCTGAGCTCATCCAGTGAGCTTAGACACAGTTTCAACATTGACTCTAGTTGTAGTCCTTAATTAACCTTGAATAATCTTTTAAATTTGGACCACATTCAAAGCTGTCTTATACTACATCTGAAGCAGAGAACTCGGCTCTCGCTGACAAGGGTGCATGAAGAAAATTGCATCACTTTGTTCTCATAGTAACTTTGACTACCCCTTCTTGTCCCAAAGCCTACAGGCCAAGTTATTTCTCACATGGTATGAGTGTTGTGTGATTGGACAAGTTTTACTCTTCCAGACACCCTTATGATATTTTTTTTCATTCAACCTTTATTTAGTCAGGTAAATCTCATTGAGCCTCGTGGACTCATTTACAAAAGCGACCTGCTACAAATTAAAGAATGATGAACATCAATGATACAAATACATTAAACAATAAACAATAGAAAAACACAAGAGAGAAATACAGTTTTTTTTAACAAAGTATCAAAAACTAGTAAAACATTATAAGGTAGATGTATAAAATCAAGAACAAAAACACATCTGCATTGGTTTTTGCCAGGATTCCAACAGTTTCTTAAAACCATCCAGAGAGGTCAAGGCCAAGAGCTTCAGATCTTTTTGTAAGATATTCCAGGAAGCAGGAGCAGAATAGGAGAAGGCCCCTTTTCCAAGTTCAGTCCTCACTGAGGTCCCATCCTAAAGGGCCTTCTCTGTCCCACTGCAGGTAATCATGTCCTGAGAGCGCATGCTGTAGCTGCACTCACGCAGAGACATGTAGGAGGAGATGTATGAGGGCAGCAGACCAAGAAGTGATTTAAAGATGAAAATGTACCAGTGGAAGAGTCTGCGTGAGGTTAATGATGTCCAGTTAACCAGTGAATACAGGGTGCAGTGGTGGGTACGATAATCACAACCAGTTATGAATCTTAGAGCACCATGATAGACAACATCCAACATCTGCAGGGTGCTTGTAGGAGCATTCATGTAGAGAATGTCATCGTAATCAATGGAGGGGAGGAAAGTCACAGATACAAGGTGTTTCCTAACATTCAGTGTTAGACAGGAGTTGTTTCTGAAAAAGAAACCCAGTTTAACTTTCAGTTTCTTTACTAAGTTTTCCACGTGGAGCTTAAAAGAGAGATGTGAATCGACCAGGATACCCAAATATTTATAGGGATCAACAAACTCAATTGTAACACCATTTGATGATAAAATCAGAGGAAGATCTGCTGGGACCGACTTCCTACTTGAAAAAAACATCCCTTTTGTTTTATTAGCATTTAGGACAAGTTTGAGACTGACATCTTGAATACAGTCAATTAGACAAAAACTCTTGGATGAAGATGGCACAGACATTGCGCAAAGAGGAATCTGTCTACCTGAAGAAGTGCTGGTCTCATCCTGACCGATTATTAAAGACCAAACGGCAGATGCGGGGATGGAGATCCACCGGGAAGAAGCCCATGCTGGCACTGTACACCATTCTACAGTGGCTAGACATACATGAGAAGTACTGGGAGATGAGCGCAAGATGACCAGTAGTCCGAGGTAAGCAAAGGATTTAGGTGTGATGTGTACTTCTGCAGGAACAGTGTGGTTTTCGTGCTGGTCCTGGAACACTGGACCAGCTCTACACCCTCAGCAGGGTCCTGGAGGGCGCGTGGGAGTTTGCCCAACCAGTTTACATGTGCTTTGTGGACTTGGAAAAGGCATTCGACCGCGTCCCTCGGGGGGTTCTGTGGGGGGTACTCCGGGAGTATGGGGTACCAGGCCCATTGATATGGGCTGTTAGGTCCCTGTACGACCGGTGTCAGAGCTTGGTCCGCATTGCCGGCAGTAAGTCAGGCTCGTTTCCAGTGAGAGTTGGACTCCGCCAAGGTTGCCCTTTGTCACCGATTCTGTTCATAACTTTTATGGACAGAATTTCTAGGCGCAGCCAAGGTGTTGAGAGGATCCGTTTTGGTGGCCTTAGAATCGCTTCTCTGTTTTTTGCAGATGATGTGGTCCTATTGGCTTCATCAGATCGTGATCTACAGCTTTCGCTGGAGCGGTTTGCAGCCGAGTGTGATGCGGCCGGGATGAGGATCAGTTCCTCCAAATCCGAGGCCATGGTCTTGAGCCGGAAAAGGGTAGCATGCCCTCTCCGGGTCGGGGAGGAGGTCCTGCCCCAAGTGGAGGAGTTTAAGTATCTCGGGGTCTTGTTCACGAATGAGGGAAAACTGGAGCGTGAGATCGATAGGCGGATAGGTGCAGCGTCCGCAGTGAAGCGGGCGCTGTACCGGTCTGTCGTGGTGAAGAGAGAGCTGAGTCGAAAGGCAAAGCTCTCAATTTACCGATCGATCTACGTTCCCACCCTCATCTATGGTCATGAGCTTTGGGTTATGACCGAAAGAACAAGATCTCGGATACAAGCGGCTGAAATGAGTTTTCTCCGCAGGGTGTCTGGACTCTCCCTTAGAGATAGGGTGAGAAGCTCAGTCATCCGGGAGGGACTCGGAGTAGAGCCGCTGCTTCTCCACATCGAGAGGAGCCAGTTGAGGTGGCTCGGGCATCTGGTTAGGATGCCTCCTGGACGCCTCCCTGGTGAGGTGTTCCGGGCATGTCCCACCGGGAGGAGACCCAGAGGAAGACCCAGGACACGCTGGAGGGACTATGTTTCTCGGCTGGCCTGGGAACGCCTTGGGATTCCCCCAGAGGAGCTGCTCCATGTGGCTGGGGAGAGGGAAGTCTGGGCCTCCCTACTTAAGCTGCTACCCCCGCGACCCGACCCCGGATAAGCGGACGAAAATGGATGGATGGATGGATGGATGGTGTACTTCTGCAGGTTGGGTTTCCCAGGGGCTTTGTACCGTCTCATGGACTATGAATGGTGCGAGTGATAAATAATGTCATAATCCCATGAACAAGAGCTGACATCTTGACATTGGATATAGTATAGAATGACCATTTAGTTATTGTGTTCTTGCAACAAATAACTGAAAACTTGTGAGATTCTGTCACAGACTGATTATAAATGGTTTTTGACTTTTGTAGAGCTGACCTCCCTGGCTGGTTAGTCCATTAGGATGCAACAAGTGCAAAGATTTCCTGTGCAAACCCTTTGAGAAGTGTTTATTTATTCTTGCCAGTGTCGGCTAAATGTGTTGCTGTTCAAGGTCTATCACCAAGATTGGGCGAGTGGTGGTGCAGTTGGAGGATATGGGCCTGTGACCAGAAAGTCGCAGGTTCAACTCTCCACACTGACATCAAAATGTGGGTGGAAAAAGGTGAAACACTCACACCTGCCTCCGCTCTCATTTTCCCCATTCTGGGCCCTTGAGCAAGGCTCTTGCCCCCTCATCATCTGCTCCCAAACAGGTCTCTCTTGAAAATGAGTTATTGTGGCTCTGTAGCTATGTTTACATGGACATAAGTAATCGGATCAAACGGCCGATCGGATCAAAAGTGCGTCATGTAAACACCCCGGTCTGGTTATTTTTTGTGTATTCGGCGTGATCCGACCTAATTTGCGATCCGTTCGAAACGGGTGGTTTACGCCGATCCGTAGCACGATGTGTGCGCATGTAAACACATATTCTGTTCCTTTTATCGGACCGTGCAAAACTGTCCTGACTGCGCATGTGCGCTGCGCGCGGCAGCACACCCCTCCCCTCCTTTCCCAGCGCTCTCATACTGCGAATAGAAAAGACTAAAAGCATGCGTTGCTTGCCTGTAGCTCTATCAGGGAGTGCAGTAGTGCAGTAACAACTCCATCGCCGTCATTACAATCTGGCCGGGTCCAATTTTTGCGCATCTGTTTATTTTTGTCCCGGAAGTAACTTCTTCTTCTGTGGTTTTCACAAAAGCAACTTCCTCTTCGTTTTTTTTTTTAAAAGGGGGAGTGTACCACTCTGCGCATGTCTGTTCTTCTGGTCAGAATAAAAGCCTGATGCATGTAAATACCAGGTTATGTAATAGAATAAATGAATGGTGCTTGTAAGGTATTTAAACACTTACTGAGCCACCATTATTGGATGCGCAGTTTAGCAGACTTTAATCTTGCACAAACTGCCACCAAAGTGCGAGTTCTTCCTTTTTCCGATACTAAATTGTTTTTACTGTGATTAATCAGAAATGTAATTTCACGCTTAGACTTCAATTTATGTTGGTCTACCAAAAAAATAGACCTTTTATTGAAACTATCACAAGAATTACATTAAACATTTGTATCGATATTAGCTCTGATTTAATAACTACGTTGACAAGAATTCAAATTAAAACAAACAGACAATTAAAACTTAACTGTTGGCACATTACTTGACAGATTAAATGCTTATGAAAAATAAGAAATAGGAGGAAGGAGTTCTGGAGCTAAGTTAAGCTAAAGTTGTTTACTTTGAACCAGACTAGGTGACACCGTTTCCCCCACACGAGCAGATTGCTGGGCTCCCGCACGTTCAAACACACCACGGCTCTTTACCTGTTGGAGGTTCGTCTCTTGGAGACAAGAGTGGAGAAGTTTGTGGACACACACGTGGATGGGTTTGTCCAGTGGCCGTCCAGTTGGACTTCAGCGTGAGTGTGCTGATTCACGATACGAGGAACTCGCCTCCCTCGGCAGGGACCAACGGTCGAGCGCACAGACTGACTTTCAAAATAAAACTTTAGAAAACAAATTCTTCCAGAAAGGAGAGTGAATGGATCAAAGTAAGGCTTTACTATGATCCCCGCTGAGACGTGGGTCGTTGACACCTGACCGGGACGTCTCAAGCTTTCAGAGAGGAGAGACGCAGGTTGACCGTTCGTTCTCCTCCAAACTCTAACTTCCAAATAGGAAGTGCCCATTATATGGGGGAGGTGGGGTCTCCCCACCTCCTCAACGGCTACAGGCTGGTTAACAAAATAAAAGATGGAAGAATGATCCCATAGGCAGAAAGTCTCTTGACGGACACCAGGAAAACTGTTTACATAACTCGGCCAGATGGCCTGCCTGTGAACACAGCTAATGTTATGTCTACTTTCACAGACAAAACAGAGAAGGAAGCTGAACAGCTAACAGTTTACCCTGAACTGTGTCTTAGCGACAGAGTCTTGCTTGCTTTTGCAGAAATAAAACCAGCAGAAGGTCAAAGCTCATGAAAGTAACAGATCATCATTAAAAATGACAAAAATATACTGTAGATCAATTCTGAATTAACACACATTAAAGAGAAAGTTCAATCTGATTAATTAGTGTCCATTAATTCATAATAATTGTAAAAAATATATAAGTGTCCATCTGTCTCCTTGAGGGCTTCAAGAAGGTGTAACCCTTAGAGTTTCAGAGAGATGTGGAGAGGTGTACTTGAAAGTCAAGACAAAGGCCTATATCACTACACACACTACCATAAATAGTTTAATCCCTGGCTGACCAACTATTAAATTTGTTTCTGATAGATTAAAAAACCGGGTTAAAGTTATTGCTTATTTTATTTTGATCTATTGATATTTTAATACCAAGATAATTTACAGTGTTTTTTTACAGGGATACCACAGACTTCAGTAATAACAGTTGTAAATAAGGGAAGGATTTCACATTTTTTAAGATTAAGTTTTAGTCCAGAAATGTTAGAAAATTTGGACACAATAGATAGAGCTACAGGAACGTCACTAGAATATTTTAACACTGTTGTCGTATCATCGGCAAGTTGAGAAATTTTAAGTTCTTGATCAAAATTTTTAATTCCTTTCAATGAGCTCTGTCTGATTAAATAGTTTAGAATTTGGCCTACAAGTAGAAATATGTAAGGGGAGGCCGGACAACCCTGACGATCTCCTTTATTGATATTAAAACGACTAGAAGTGCCATATGACAGTTTAATAGCGCTATTATTATCTCTGTAAAGTGTCTTAAAGGCAGTGGTGTGATGTAGCTAAGTAGGCTACAAGTACTTTGTTACTGTACTTAAGTACATTTTTCATGTATCTGTACTTAAGTAGAATTAAATGTGGGTGCTTTTACTTTTACTCCACTACATTTTACACAAAGTATCTGTACTTTCTACTACACTACATTTCTATAATGTGTTGAGTTAAGTTACATTCACGTTGCAGTTTTTTTGATTTGTCGTTAGTTTGAAATTAACTGATGTCGAGAGGGGAGTTGGTCCATTGAATCACTGCAAAGTGGACAGGTAACATTAGACTCGCCTTCAAGAAGAGCTGGACCAATGAAATATATTCTAGTATACGTACATGTCATTGAGCTGGGAGCACCCACAGCACCACTAACACACCCAAAATGGATTCCACCACAGAGATTCAGCCAGAAGATATGCACCACCCATGGCCTTATAGAAAGATTATTGAAAGATTATTACTATTGAAAGACTGTTCAGTACAGCAGGACCGATTCTCTCTCCCAAAAGAACCAGACTGGACTCAAAAACCTTTGAAAATCAACTTCTTCTGAACTTGAACAAGAAATTCTTGCTGCATTATTAAAATGTGTCAGTTCATGGGATGTTAGGTCAGGAGACAAGAGATGTCTTCAAATGTTTCGACACAGGTCCAAGTTTTGAAAATGGTGTCAGGAATTTAAAATATTGTTCACTATTGACCCATTTGGTTGACTAGACAGTATTGTTACGGTCACTGACCTCTAAGGGCTCTCTTTTCTTGAGGGAGCCCTCTCTCTCTCCTATTGTTTTTTAGTTCTACCTGGCTGCCACAGGTGAAAAGTGTTTGAGCTCGTCAGCCACCCCATAAAGAGCTTCATGCCAAAGATGTCAGGTCCCTTTTGTCTGGGCCTTGATCTGCTGTGATCTTGTTTGTGTGGTTTTGTAAAACTTACTGATCTTGCTGTGAGCACTTTTGGTATAGTTTGTGAGTGCCTAACTAATGTTGTTGTTTTTTCTCTGTTCACAGGGGAAGCTGGTAGGGGTTCTCTGCCATTTCTGTTCCAACCTGTTTTCTCCTGTTTTGTGGATAGCTAGGGAGCTTAGCCATTGTATTTTTAAGTTTACTTCTAGCTAGTTATATATTTTCTTTATAGTTAGAAGGGGGTGTTTTGTTTGTTGTTTTGGCCTTGGAGACCCTGAAGCTTAAAGCTTCCCTGTGTTTTTCTGATTGTTTTTTCTCTTTTCTACTTTGTAAAATAAACATGTTATTTTATTGACATCAACTGTTAGTTTTTTTTTATGTTACACCCAGTGCCATATTTTTACCTGATTAGCCTCAGGGCGAGGTTGTAACAGTATTTTAACTAGAGTTGGAGACCAACTGGAGTTGAAATGATCAGCTATTCCTTTGTTAGGTCTAACGCTCCTTTTTTCAGGCAGATAACTTTTACTTCAATGTGTTTACTGCAGTTAAAATGACACATTGGTTTTGTTCTGTGTTAAAAACTTTCAATGGTAAAATCATTCCTCTCTTATTTTGCTTAATGACGTTTAACTCTGCATGTTATCCCTGAAATTCTGACGCACAGAATCACAAGTCCAAGTGTGAACGGTGTCACAGAGTAAACACAATAAAAGCATGCATTGTCTGCAGTACTTTTCATTAAAGCTGCTATATGTAACTTTTCTAACATTCATTCATTCATTCATTCATTCAATCATTCAACCTTTATTTATACAGGCTAGCCTCGTTGAGCCACGGGGACTCATTTACAAGAGGGACCTGTCTCACTCACACCCAGGGTCAATTTAGAGTTACCAATCAGCCTAACATGCATGTTTTTGGACTGTGGGAGGAAACCGGAGCACCCGGAGAAAACCCACGCATGCACAGAGAGAACATGCAAACTCCACCCAGAAAGGCCCCCGGACCGGTATTTGAACCGGGGACCTGCTCGCTGAGAGGCAGCAGCTCTACCACTTGTGCCACCGTGCTGCCAAATATAGTGCTAACAATATATTTTTAACATATTTCTTCACTCTGTCACTAGATTAATGTTAGAGAGGTAATCTCTGAAAAAAAATTAAAAAAATATTGTCCCCTTGCTTCTCAAGGTGGTAAATAAGCATTTCTAAAAAGAAAAAGTGACCTGCCATTTTCCAGCCAATAAAAACAAAGTTTGTAACCAGCCAATAAAAACCGAGCTTGAATTTGAATCAGCTAATAAAAACAGAGCTTGAATTTGAATTTCAACAGACCGGGGGGGGCTCTGAGGGGGAGGGATCAGAATGCTTTGCTTGTTGAAATTTTTTCTAAGTGCTGATGTTCTACAGAAACTGCAGACTTCACCTTTAAAATGGCTCAACAGTATTAATGTATTACAGAAAATATGATACAGTAAGCACACTTAATGATATATTGTACACCATTGCATTAGGTAATTCAGCAAGTACTTTTACTTTAATACTTTAAGTATTTTTAAAAGCAGGTACTTATTTACTTTTACTTAAGTAAAAACATTAATATGGTACTTCTACTTTTACTATACATTTTTATCTGTTTATTTGTACTTTTACTTGTACTTTTCCCTTTGTACAGTGTTTGAGTACTTTCTTACGGAGCACCCCAGGGGTCATGGGGGAAATTTTTTTCTTTTGCGTGCCCACTCAAAAAATTTGCGCAAAACCTTTTGCTTGAGCACGCAAACATTTACAAACACCATGGGCGTAGCGGGAATGTTATGATGTTTCCTTTAAAAGGAATGTGGACGTAAGAAATAAACACGCCTCAATAGTTCACTTGAAACGCATTGCGCCGCCACTCAAATGTTCTAGGTTCGATTCCCACTCGGAACAACATTTTTTTATTTTATTTATTTGTTAATAATAATAATAATAATAATGAATTTAATTTATAACGCAATTATATAATCATTCCTCTTTCTTCTCTTTTGCTTAATGGTTTTTAACTCATCCCTGAAATTCTGACAGAATCACAAGTTCAGAGGGACAGACAGAGCGCAGGCTGCCGCGTCGGCTCGAACGAGGAAGTCACAGCTGATTCAACGGAGCTTGAACGTGAAATATACAACGGAAAATTACTTTTACCACTGCAGCACACACTGGACATCCTTATATTTAAGGTTGATTTCAAAATTAAATTAAATTGAGTGTACTGTCTGCTCCATTGTCATAATGTTGAGCCATTTTAAACAAACTGTGACACAGTTCACACTTGAACAGAATTTCAGGGATGAGTTAAAAACCATTAAGCAAAATAAGAAAGAGGAATGATCATATAATTGCGTTATAAATTAAATTCATTATTATTATTGTTAATAAATAAATAAAATAAAAAAATGTTGTCCTGAGTGGGAATCGAACCTAGAACATTTGAGTGGCGGTGCAATGCGTTTCAAGTGAGCTATCGAGGCGTGTTTATTTCTTACGTCCACATTCCTTTTAAAGGAAACATCATAAAATTCCGGCTACGCCCATGGTGTCTGTAAATGTTTGCGTGCTCACGCAAAAGGTTTTGCGTGGGCACGCAAATGTTTTGCGTGGGCACGCAAATGTTTTGCGTGGGCACGCAAATGTTTGCGTGGGCACGCAAAAGAAAAAAAATTCCCCCATGTCCCCTGGGGGGCTCCGTACTTTCTCCACCACTGCGTACAGGCAAATGAAAAAATTACCAAAGTTAAAAAAGGATAATGTATCAAAAATGAAGTTGTGACTAACAGTATCAAAACCCTTCTGAAAATCCAGGAAGAGAATAATTGGATCACCAGAGATGAGATCTTTGTTTATAATCAACTAAGTCCAGCATTAAACGGATGTTATCTCTCTCTGACCGGTGTTCTACTTGGATCCAATGGAGCCCTGTGATGCCTACTCAATAATGATTATAAGATTATGGCTTCAATACTTGCTAACAGAATTAAAAATGTTTTGGACACTGTTATTGACGAGACACAGTCAGGCTTTATGAGAAACAGACACATATCTAACAACATCAGACTAGTTCTAGACTTACTTGATTATTCATATTTGGTGCCCGATGATAGTTTTATTCTTTTTCTGGATTTTTATAAGGCTTTTGACACAATCGAACATCAATTCATTTTTCAATCCTTAGAAAAATTTGGTTTTGGCCCTTTTTTTTGTAACGCTGTCAAAACATTATACTCTAATTGTAATAGTGCTATTAAATTGCCAAATGGCACAACCCCTAGATTTGACCTAAAACGTGGAATTCGTCAAGGATGCCCCATCTCTCCATATTTATTCTTACTTTGAGATGGCAAGATGGCGGCTGAACAGAGTGGACGTGTTTAGTCGGGCTCCTGCCAGTACTACCTCCAAAAGGAGTATTTGGAGAGCTTTTTTGCGCTGGATGTGCAGAGATGTACAGAGAGGAGCGTTGAAAAAGCTGCGGAAATTGGACTGGAACTTGCGATCCAGAATTATGAATCTACAAGCCAACGTGTCCGTGAGTTTTTGCCGAGAGTTAGCCTAGCGTAGCTACAAACCGGGCTAATCAAAGCTAACCGAGCTAGCTCACCGTAACCGGGTGCTGTAGTTGCAGGCTTCGTAAACAAATAAACCGGAGAATACGCTGGTTATTACGAAGAAAAGCGGGCCGGCACGCTGGGGTGCTTTGTTGCAGTGAAAGAACACAACAAAACACGCTACAGTGGTAGCGCGGTGGTGGGCCAAGCGTCGTGTACGCCGCCTGGAACTTTAAGCTGGGCCGGGCACCACGAGTGAGCCGAGCGCCGTGTACGCCGCCTGGAGCGCCGTAGGAGAGCCGGAGGACCGCGGCCTGGAGTTCGAGCTGGGCTGGGAGCCGTGAGAGAGCCGGGGCCAGGCACCGCGAGTGGGCCGAACGTGAACGCCGCCTGAGAGTCGTGGGAGAACCGGAGGACCGCGGCCGGGAGTTTCGTGCTGGACGGATCGCCGTGGGAGAGCCGGGGGACCGCCGCTTGGGGCTGAGCGGGCGTCGGAGCTGGACCTGGAGCTACGTGCTGTGCTAACTGGGCTGCATCGGTTCTGGTGGGGGTCGGAGCTGGGCCTTGAGCCACTGGAGCTGAGTGTGGTGCTGGCTGGACTGCGTCTGATCTAGTGAGTGGACCTCTTCGGATGGTGGATCTGATTGCTGCAGGCTGCTGAAACCGTGAGTTCTGAACTAATAACTGCTGATCTGGGTGCTGCACTGCTGGGCCACACCAATCATCTTTAGGCCTGTGAGCCTCGTGGAATGGCCACGTGGTTCAGTGAATAAACCAAAGTCCTGCTACCACTAGATCACAAACTCTGTAAGTATGACAAGAGGTAAAGGACCAAAGTCACCAGTCTCTGTAAATATGAAAAATAGAGGACAAAAGTCACCAGACTCGGAGAGAAACAACTCAGATATGCAAGACTTTAGAGAATCACTCAACTTTATGAGTGGACAAATAGAAAGTTTAACAGCAAAGATGGTTTCCCAGGCCAGTCTGGTTAAAGAAATAAGAGAACTGAAAGAACTGGTAACTAACAAAGACAAGATAATTGCTGATTTAGAACAAAAAATAGAGGATTTAGAACAATTTACAAAGCAAGACAACGTGGTCATCTCAGGACTTGATGTTAGTAAGTGTCGGACACATCAAAGAGCTCCTAAAACCAATGATCCAAATGAGTATGAATCTCAGGAAGAACAAGAGACTCTGGAGGAACTTGTAGTTAATTTCTTACAGGAAAAGAACATTAACATAAACTAGGGCTGGGCGATATGGAAAAAATCATATATCACGATATGGACTTTTTTATATCACGATAACGATATATATCACGATATATACAACACGATGTGTGTGTGTGTGTGTGTGTGTGTGTGTGTGTACAGGAAAAATTTGGACCAAAGTTTTTTTATTTTATTATTTTACTACAGATAGTTACAATTATAAGAATGTGAACAAAAAGAACAAGGAAATTTGGACCAAAGTAGAAACTAGATCTACCTAAGATCTACCTTAATTCAAGGAGTACGATTATGGAATGACTTAATGACAAATGACAAATGTTAAGGAAGCCAAATCATTCCTTGTATTTAAGAAACTGGTAAAAAATGAATTGCTAAAAAAATTAATGAATCTAATTTAATGTGTGATGTATGTGAATTGAAAATTGACTTGAGTTATTTACTTATTTTGTTATTATAGAAAATATTGTTTGAACTGTTATTAGATGAATAAGGAGCAGATTTAATAAGATTTATTCTTCATCTGCTACCTTTCATTTCATTTTTTTTTCCATTATGAATATGTTAATTGTTGTATTTCATATTATAAAATGAATAAACTAACAAAATGTGGCATTACTTCCTTAGCTAAGAGCATGAAACAGATTAACCATGATAAGTTAGACAACGCCACCCTGGGAGTTTCACCCAGAGATTATTAACCTTATGTTTGTAACACCCCGCAGGTTTGCTTTGCACAAATTTAAACATCCGGGACAACTTTTATATAACTTAACACAATTTATTAATAATAAGTAAACAAACACATTTTAAACATCCTTTACATTCAATGTTCAGTAAATTATTCACCAAAATGGGGCTGCTATGCCAACACCACTTCTAAATAAACAAACCCAAAAACCCTTTAAACCCCAAAGATACTGACTACTCCACACAAAACAATTACTCACATAGACATAAACAATTACAATAAATATATACAGTTCACCATTCGACCGGGGTACACTCGCGTCACATTCCAGCGACAAGCAGCTGGCTGCACTGACGTCACACTCCACGCGCCGCTGTAAGGGAAACAGCTGACGACACCACGGTCAGGGAAACAGCTGACGACGCCACGGTCCGTGTTTCAATCACTCGTACAGAGCTTCCCCCAAACGGAGTCGCCAGGAACCCAGAGCGGACCCGGAAGACAGAGCATCAGTCTCCGGAAACAGAGCAGCAGTGGCAGGTGGAAGGGACCTAAAGAAAGTGAATTAATAACTACTCTTCATATAGCTGCCACAAATAGAGCTTACAAGGCCAATAGTTTCCTTACCTGCCGGCTTCACAACCACGTACACACACACACACCCTCACAGCATGAGGGGGCGGAGAAGCGCAGCGCCGCGGCCGTTTTACCTATAACAACACCTCCATTTAGGGTTTCTGTTCGATATTGCTATAGTGCAGAGAGAGACAACACCTACCCCGTAAAGGAATCAACACCGGCCCGCACCACACTCAGCGACGGGTTGCCTTGCACGGCCAACACCCACGGCCACCAGCCATTCAGCGGGAGCACGAAAACGA
>JBBPBX010012549.1:0-13203 GCA_038048925.1 Garcialebias charrua
GGGCTGATTAAAACAAAACAAAGAAAAAAACATAAAATGAGCAAATAAAACGAGTAAAAGTTTTCAGTTGGCTTGAAATTACTTTGATTTTAACTATAGCCTAGAAAAGCAAACATCATCTCAGTACCAGACATTTGTGAAAATACTTTCAGCACTCAGAATCACTTTGCATATGGAGTTAATATGTTAACTTAGGTTCGGGAGCAGGGCCACGCCCAAACTACGCCTCCAATTATTCCACGCAACCTACTTATACCTCGCTCACCCATTCATCTCATCTCAGTTCGTTACGTTTTTGTCAACAGTTAGGACATCTACGCTGCCGCATCTACTTGAGTTTGCGCTTCTACCCACCATGGACGACGCTTTGTCAATCAACCTCCACCTCTCTGATTTGGAGGATCTCTTCGGCGTTCCATCCGCCGTCGACGAGTCCCCTCCTTCCGTTTCTGGACGTGCTCCAGGCTCAAAACGACTCAGCTCCGTGATATTGACTCCTCAGACTCAGGCCCTGTTTACACGGACACTGTGTGGGGGAAACACAACTTTTGGGTATGTTAATTAGGTTGAAAGTTTTGCGTTGACATGGGTGAATTCTGTGGATACGACTCTCTCCCCCCACCCCCCGTACTCATGAATTTACTGTAGTTACCATGCTGGGCCATTAGATGGCGCTGTGATTTTTGGAACCTTCACTACTGCGCATGCGTGCCACTGCTGCCTGAGGTAAACAGAGCACACGAGGCAGCCTGTTTTCCTCTCTGGCTAAAAGTTCAGCTACTACAAGTTGTTGTCAACAAGTTAACAACAAGTTAAAGCTGGAATTTGGATAAGAGTCAACAGATTTGACACCAAGTGGGGCCGCTTCATCTGCGCACCAGTTGCTGACTGGACCGGAACCGAGTCAACATGTCTGACTTTAGTCCGTGAGAATCAGCTGATTTACAGCAGCGCTACAAGGTAAACCATGTTCTTAATAATGTTTCCTTGTGTTTAGTTCGATCACAGAACAACCAACTGAGGTTTTATTTTTATTTTTTTCCTGCGAGGTCGAAGCTGTTCCACGAAGCGGACCGGCGGTTCGGATGTGGGTCCAGTGCCACCAGGATGAAAACAACAGAGTCCAGTTCATTAAAGTTCGGTTAACGTGTTTTTAAAAGTGTTCAATTTAATTCTCAGTGTTTGTGACATGAGTTTGTGGTGTTGGATAAATAAATAAATTAAAAATCAACCTGGTGTCTTCATTTTCAGCAGCATGTTAGGCATGACGTAACGAGTCCAGATAGCTTCATTTAGCTCAGATTAATTTAAATATCTCCCACGCTAACATAAATACTGTTTATTATTGTTAAACTGTTAATATTGTAACACGGGCTATGAAGGCCCGGATTGTGACTCAGAGGATGTGACTCTAAAGCCAACTGGTAGACTGTAAATAGTCTAGGGCTTCCCTATTACAAATACGCAGGTACGCCTGGCTTCAAATGACAAAAACAGAAGTGTTGTATACAATATATATTTTATTAATTCCTTTCTATATTAAAACAGCCTTTATTAGATGCATTTATGCTATGGTGGTTCTACCATGCCAGTTGTAAAGGGCTAGCACAACTCCAAATCACTTAACACCAAAGGATGTTACATGCCAGTAACATGAGAGCATATACAGTTTAAAACAAGGCACAGAGTTGGGAGCACAATATAGCAACCGTAGCAATCTGCTGTACAGGAATGACAGTTAGTAAGGTGCTTGCACATGATAAACAATATTAGAAAATACAAGCATGTACCTTAATCAGTCACAATCCCATTAACAAGCACATTCAATTAGTTGCAGTGCCAATCTGCCACCCACTGGCACATGTCCTATAGAAACAAACAAAAACAAATAGCTTTTAACAGAACTCCACAACAATATGTGGAGCAGCATTGACAGCACCCAACCAGCCATAAGTGACTACTGAAAAAAACCATTTACCTTAGCTTGTGCTTCAGGGCTTTGCACAACTCCATGAACACTGCAGTAGCACTCACTACAGCCACATGCGGCCAGAGACTAAACAGCCAACACCCTGGAGAAGAATGTTTGGCATCCACACCCGGTGCTTGTTAACACTAATGAGCCAAACCACACTGAAGGTGGAGGAACAGGACAAGGTGTGTTCAGGGGCCCAAACCAGAGTGGGAATTTACAGCCACTCTTCCAATAAACTAAAACCACCCGGTTACATCCTACCCCCCCTTTATGGATCGGTGGCTCACCGATAAATCAAAACCGCAACCAGGGTCAAAAAGTGGCGGTAAGCAAGCTGCTGGCACCCGGGTCCACAGAAACAGCAGCCCTACAGTCGTCACTCCTAACCGGTCGTGGGAGGTGATGGGGGTTGGAGTGTTTGCCAGCGGTTTTACGGCTAGACTTCCTGGGGCCGATGATACTGCTTTGGGGAGCTTGTACAGCCAGTGGCGCCTCATATGGCATTTGAACTGGAGGATTTTCCGGTGGTTCTGGCTTCACAGGCGGGTTACTGACAGCCTCTCGTACCACCAGCCAAGATCCAGACTCCACATCATCCTCATCACTAGTCTCATCAGGCAGACACTGCAGCCAAGCATCAGGGCAGGCATCTGTAGGTGGTAGAGCAGGTTTTATAGCAGTACGATGCACTTGTCTCACAAGATGAAGCTTATCAACTGGAGCAATTGAATATACCACACCACCTGTACTGGGCCCTCTCACGACTTGGTACACTGTGGACCCCCATGCATCTTGAATTTTTCTGCGACCTGGGCCCACATCACGCAAATACACTCTTTGTCCCACTTCAAGTGGCTTGCACTGGACCTTTTCATCATGCCTCACTTTCCTCCTCTGGGCTGCCAGCTCCACTCTGCCCCTGGCAGCATCCATGGCCACATTCAGACGCCTCCTGTGCTCTGCCACCCAGTCACACACACTGGATGCCGTAGGCTCCGGAAGATGGCCAAGAAGGAAATCCACTGGCAAGTGAGGTTCTTGTCCAAACATGAGGAAGTGGGGTGATTCACCAGTCGACTGATGGGCAGTGGTGTTATAGTGGAAGACAAGCTGTGGGAGGTGTTCTGGCCAATTTCGTTTTTCTTCTGGAGGAAGGGAACGAAGCAGGTTAAACATAGTTCGATTAAAGCGTTCACACTGTCCATTTCCTTGTGGGTGGTAAGGTGTGGTACGACTTTTCTGAACTCCATACAGCTCACATAACTGTTGCACCAAGAGACTCTCAAAGTTCCTCCCCTGGTCTGAGTGGATGCGAGCCGGTACTCCAAAACGGTAAAACCACTCACGAACCAGGATCTTCGCTACCGTAGCTGCTTTTTGATCACGAGTGGGGATGGCTTGGGTGAACTTTGAAAACACATCTGTCATCACCATCACGAGCTCCCTTCCATCACGGGCGGTTTCCAACAGTGTAAAATCAATGGCCAGCAGCTGATTTGGTCTTGAAGCAAGGAGGTGACCCATAGGAGCACGAGCTCTTGGTTGGGTGTTTTTAGCAAGGGTACACCTCTCACACTGCTGGCACCAGTCCTTTACATCTTTGTCCATCCCTGGCCAGAAACACCTCTGCTTCACGACATCAGTTGTCCTCTCTATCCCTTGGTGGCCATGATGTTGATGAAGCTCCTGTAACACCTCTGATCTTAAGCTCTCTGGGAGAAGTAACTGGAGAACCTCTTCTCCACCATCTGGTCTCCAGCTGCGCCGATACAGGAGGTCCTCCTTCTGGACAATTCGACCCCACTGTTTTACAAGTCCCCGGGCCTCTGGACCCAGACGCTCCTTCTCAGCACAGCTTGGCGCTCTCTGCTGCTGCCAAAACTCCAGAAACGCTGAGATGGCAGGGTCAGCCCTTTGGAGTACCCCCAGATCTTCCTCGCTGCGGGATGGCAGAGCTGTTATGACCAACTGGACAGGGTCTTCCTGCATCCCCACAAACCGCTCACCAATTGCCTCTGGAATGACTGTTCCTGGGAGGAGGTACTCCAATTGCGTTCTGTCCCCACTAGTCTGTTGCCTTGAGAGGGCATCCGCATTCTTGTTCACACGGCCTGGGCGATATCGGACTGTATACTCAAATGCTGAGAGTTCAGCGATCCACCGATGCTCCGTGGCGCCCAGTTTGGCTGTGTCCAAATAACTCAAGGGGTTATTGTCTGTCCATACTATACATCGGTGGCCCCACAGGTACTCTTTGAACTTCTCAGTCATGGCCCACTTCATGGCTAACATTTCGAGCTTCATGGAGCTATAATGTTTCTCAGCAGCATGTAAGCTGCGGCTGGCATATGCAACTGGTTTCACTTTGCCACCTTGCTCTTGAGACAATACGGCTCCTAGCCCACTGTGGCTGGCGTCGACCTCTAAAATGAAAGGCAGAGAGAAATCAGCAAAAGCAAGTGTGGGGGCACTTACAAGCTTGGCCTTGAGCTCCTGGAAGCTCCTTTCACAGTCCTCCGACCAAACGTCTTCCAACAGTTGCCTTCGTCCTCTGCACACCTTCGACCCAGCAAGTTCTGCAACAAGACGATGAAGGGGGCCAGCTAGTTTAGAAAAATCTTCTACGAACCTCCTGTAATAATTGGCAAACCCCAGGAACGACCGCAACTCTGAGATGTTGGTGGGGTGAGGCCAGTTTAACACTGCCGCAACCTTTCCTGGGTCCGTGGCCACGCCCTCCTCAGAGATGAGATGTCCCAGATATTTCACCTGCTTTTTGAAGAAGTCACACTTTTCTAACTTGACTTTCAATCCTTCTTGTTTTAGGCGACTTAGAACCCTTTCCAGCCGTGTCAAGTGATCATCAACACTGGAAGAGAACACAACAATATCATCCAGATATAACAAGAGTGACTGACCATGCTGGGCCCCAAATATCCTCTCCATCAAACGCTGGAAAGTCCCTGGTGCATTGCATAGTCCAAATGGCATACGGTTGAACTCGAACAGGCCAAACGGGGTGCAGAAAGCTGTTTTTGGCTTATCGATCTCTGCAACTGGAACCTGGTTATATCCAGAAGCAAGGTCCATTGTCGTAAACCAGCGGGCGCCCGAGAGGGAGTCTAGTGTCTCTTCTATTCGAGGCAGTGGAAAAGCATCCTTCCTGGTCTTTTTATTAAGTTGTCTGTAGTCTACACAAAGGCGAAGACTACCGTCCTTCTTTCTGACTAGGACAATTGGGGACGCATAAGGGCTACTGCTCTCTCGAATTACCCGGGTTGCCAGCAGCTGGTTAATGTGAGACTTAACTGCCTCATATTCAGATGGAGGGATGCGCCGATACCGCTGTCGTATGGGAACATCATCTGACAAAGGGATGCTATGCTCAATTAAATTGGTAAAACCAAGGTCACCATCAAAAGCAGAAAACACAGATTCATACTTTAGCAATAAGGCTCTCACTTTGTGCTGCTCTATTCCATCTAGCATAGAGAGATCAAGGGAGGTTATCTTCTCTCTAACTGAGCCAGTCTCGGCAGTATGGGACCTGACTGCAGCAATAATTTGCTCCTGTACACAAGGGACTTCCTGCAACTCTGATGGTAGGCTCACCACATCTATAGGAGACAACACTCCAAGAGAACAGCGGGGTTTCAGTGTAACCGTACACACCCCTACATTCACCACAGGAACATAAACAGTACCCCGAACAACATGCAAGAGAGAAGGAGACACTAACAAACCCTCAGGTAAGCCAAACTTTGCATTTAAGGGTTCAATCAAAACAGCCCCTGCCAAGGCCAACATAGCAGAACAAGTAGCAGGTACAAGTTTAGTAGTGCCAGCAGGAACTACCACAGGTCTTTTACCACGCAGCTTTGCGACACTAGTCTGAATAGGGCCTTTCTGCAAGTTGGTCTGCTGATATAACTGGAAGGCAGGAAGCCAGGAACTGAAAGCCCCCAAAACTGTAGGGCGTTCAAACAACTCTGGGCCATACTGGTCAAACAACTGAAAATAGTAGGCCTTTATGACATTCATCCCAATTATGCCCGGTATATGAGGTAAACCAACCCGACCTGGAGGGTCTCTAACAACCAAGATCCCTCTTCTAGGAATTACCACACCACACACCTCTATGTCGGGCTCAAGATAACCCAAGTACGGAATGCTTAAACCGTTGGCAGCTCTCAGCTCTAACCAATGACAGGACTTTAACTTGTCTGGAAAATATTTCCTGAAAAAGCTCTCTGAAATGGTAGAAACCATAGAACCTGTGTCAAGGACACATTGGACCGGAACTCCAGATAATTTCACAGTGACTTGGGGACAAGGCGCCATTAAACACTCCTTCACCTCATCTACATGGGGACCCACTGAGCCTGAACCACCCCCTCCTAATGTCTGGCTCCTTACACTAGGGGGAGTTAGTTTTCCGACAACTGAGGGCTAGTGGTGGCTTGGACCCGAGGGGACCTGAACTGGGAACGGGCGTTACAGTACCGAGCAATGTGACCTGGTTGTTGACACCTGTGACAAATCACACTACTAAGACCAGAAGAACTGGCCACAGGGTGCTGCTGCATAGCTGCAAGGGATTGAGTGATCTGATCCAACTGGTCCTGTTGCTTTTGTACCAATTTTGTCAGAGTGGCAATTTGTGAGGAAGTAGAATTAGAGGGGGGCTCAATTTGGAGAGTGGGTGCACTAGCCCGTTGTACAGCACAAGAGGACGACACAACACTATTGTTGTCCACCCCACCCTCACGCTCCCATGTAATGGCCTCAGCCCTAACTTCCAGCAATGTACACCTTGGATTGTCACGAACGTAACGCTTTAATTCCCTACGCAGATCAGAATTGCTAACATTTTGAATAAATTGATCACGAAGTAAAATGTCTGCATTAGTCATGGCATGAGGAGAATTAGCTTTAACCCTGTTCATTAAACAAAACAAGGAATGGGAAAATTCCTGCAAAGTTTCACCATCTAACTGTCTCCGTGAAAAGAAGTCCTCTTGTAGTGAGACATACGACTGTTGACAACCATACAGTTCTCTCAAAATGGTAAAAACAGTTTCTGGATTCTCACGTTCAGCTAATGGTCTATATTTAATCTCATCCCGAGCTACACCTTCGAGATGGTCAAAAATGAAAGCAGCCTGATCTGTGGGTTCAACATGCCGAACTTGCATGCTGGTACAAACTTCTTCTACCCACTCCTCAACCCCAATACCATGAGTCCCCCTGAAGGTTGGACACTTTCGCTCCCTTGGCAGGTAGATGATGCGGTCAGTTGTCCCCATGCTCCCCAGAGCTGTACGTGTACTGGGACCAGCTGGTGCATCATGTTGAGTTGAATTTGCCAGTGCAACGTCCCGTTCCTGTTGCAGACGACTCCTATCGGCCTCCAACTGCTGGACTCGAGCCCGGAGTTCTTCAAGTTCCTCTGCCATAGGAACGGGGAGGTGGGTCCTTCTTCACTGTCGGGGGGTATCCAGCTAGGTCCCACGATGTGCCTACTGTTAGCCTATTATGCTCCCAACTTCTAAATGCTCTTTAGAATAGAGATAATTAAATAAAATATATATACTGTATATACACACACAAACTGCCTTATCAGCCAGATCCTTCCAGCAACGCCAGTAAATGTAACACGGGCTATGAAGGCCCGGATTGTGACTCAGAGGATGTGACTCTAAAGCCAACTGGTAGACTGTAAATAGTCTAGGGCTTCCCTATTACAAATACGCAGGTACGCCTGGCTTCAAATGACAAAAACAGAAGTGTTGTATACAATATATATTTTATTAATTCCTTTCTATATTAAAACAGCCTTTATTAGATGCATTTATGCTATGGTGGTTCTACCATGCCAGTTGTAAAGGGCTAGCACAACTCCAAATCACTTAACACCAAAGGATGTTACATGCCAGTAACATGAGAGCATATACAGTTTAAAACAAGGCACAGAGTTGGGAGCACAATATAGCAACCGTAGCAATCTGCTGTACAGGAATGACAGTTAGTAAGGTGCTTGCACATGATAAACAATATTAGAAAATACAAGCATGTACCTTAATCAGTCACAATCCCATTAACAAGCACATTCAATTAGTTGCAGTGCCAATCTGCCACCCACTGGCACATGTCCTATAGAAACAAACAAAAACAAATAGCTTTTAACAGAACTCAACAACAATATGTGGAGCAGCATTGACAGCACCCAACCAGCCATAAGTGACTACTGAAAAAAACCATTTACCTTAGCTTGTGCTTCAGGGCTTTGCACAACTCCATGAACACTGCAGCAGCACTCACTACAGCCACATGCGGCCAGAGACTAAACAGCCAACACCCTGGAGAAGAATGTTTGGCATCCACACCCGGTGCTTGTTAACACTAATGAGCCAAACCACACTGAAGGTGGAGGAACAGGACAAGGTGTGTTCAGGGGCCCAAACCAGAGTGGGAATTTACAGCCACTCTTCCAATAAACTAAAACCACCCGGTTACAATATATAGTACATTTAGTATGTTATAGTGCAACGTGACACGTGAAATGTCCGACTGCCTCGTTAACAGACAACTGGATCCAGGCAGCTGGCTCTCTTCCAACACAGATGCAGGTAAGGTGTAGAATAATTAAATATGAGAATCAAAATATATTCCATCAGCTATAGTTCAGAAAGTGGTGCGTGTGTCCACTGTCCAGTCCACCGCCATTGTTAAAATGCCGGCTGTCTGCGCGTGCGTGCTGCGTGCATGTGTTCAAACAAAAGCTCCACGGGAGATGTTTACATTATCAACGGGGGGTCTGCGAAAAACTTCCACTTTGAGAGCAGGGTCAGAAAAGTATCGGTGTCAAAGAGGGGGGCCAGTGAACTCGTGTAGGCGATAAGCAAAGTCGCAAAGAGAAAGTAGCGGTTACACTCAAAATACGCGCCGTGTAAACTGGCCCTAAGTCCCACACTATTTCTTCTCCAGTTTCTCACCCATCTGAAGTCAGTCGTCCACCCGTATCTATTCCTCATTCTCGTGGTCGTCGACCAGTTCAAAGCGTCAGTCAACATGCTAGTTTCCTCGGTCCTCAGCGTCACTCACCGATTCTCAGTACAGCCGCTTCTCAGTGTTCTTCTTCCTACATTATTCCAACATGCCAGCTCCTCAAGTCTTGGACGGTTGCCAGCCTTTAACGCTCTCTCCGTGAAAAAGAAATCCCTTTCTGCTGTTCGGACAATAGGTTACGGCTCTTTCAACTCCTTTCCTCCTCCGTACCTCAATAGGCTACAACTTCACCGTCATCTGAACAACCCGCGGCCGTGACTCATGTTCCAGCTTCCGCCTCCGCTTCCAAAGTCTCCTGTGATTTCATTCCATCATCGACTGCAGGACCTTCTGTCATGGTGACAGCTCCTCCCAGTGGGAGCCAGGTCACATTACCACCCGTGACCTCTTTATCTGCACTTTCCTAGCTTTTATCCACCGTCATTCAGTCCTAGCTTTCGCTGGCTTCAAAACATCCCTGTGCACTTCTTTCCTCCCTACCACCCATCCCTCTATCAACACTCCCTTCTTCCATTCATTCCACTCAGGTTTTGGCTTCTTTGGAACCGCTCATGGCCTCAGCTCAGACATCTGTTCCAAGTTATTTTCCCGGAGATCCTTCTATTTTTCTGCACCTCCCCCCTCCCTCCCAAACCCAGCACTTTTCCCTCCAACATTCCTGAACGCTTTTCATCACGTCAATAATCCTTACAATCTCGCCACCGCTATTCTTCCCGCTCAGTCTTCCTCCTCAATTTTACGTCCTTCTCCCGTTTCACCATATCTGCGCCAACATATTTTAAACAGTAACTATGTTGATCTAGCTCTTCTGCTCTAGCCATCTTTGTGCAGCTTTGATCTACCGAGAGATATTCACTACTCAGGGGCCTATGCAATTAAATCATCCTTTAAGTTCTCGTTCTAAAGAGCTCACACCCATTGAATTCGCCCTGGCACTTTCATTTTTCAGGGACACTGAACACAGCTCGCTGCAGTGTAAATACCCAGAGGGGCTATGCATTGTCCTAGGTGACTTTAATCATGTGAATTTAAAGGACTGTCTCCCAAACTTCAACCAACATGCAACCATAGCAACACGTGGAAGCAACACCCTCGACCATGTTTACACAAATGTGAGAGGCGCATACAGAGCTAAGCCCCGCCCTCACCTCGGTTCTTCTGACCATCTCTCCATCCTAATGGTTCCAGCCCAACCCCTCCCACTGAGACGCTCCAAACCAGAACAAAAGGAAATCAAATGTTGGATCAAAGACAGTGGCCCCATGCTGAGAGACTGCTTTGAAAAAACAGACTGGAATGTTTTCAGGGAGGCTGCTGATAATGAAGGATCGTGGATCTTGAACTATATGCATCCACCGTACTAGATTATATTAGCACATGCTCTGAATATTTATCCATCAAAAAATATGTTACCCCAATCAAAACCCTGGTTGAATGCAGAAGTTCGCACCCTACTGGCAGCCAGGAACATTGGCCCTCATGCACGAAAATGTTCGTATTTTTATCCTAAATTTCTCCTACTTTTGTTCGTACGAAGCGTTCGTACGAACATGCCACGTCAGATCCAACAAAGTCTTCTATCCACAGGAAAAGCGTGTAAACGGGCTGCTTAAAGTTGATGGATCCCACCTGTTCTACTCACCTGCGCGTGCTCGCGGGAAGGTAATTTACATAATTTCCACCCCTCAAAACACCATATAAGGCCACGCTTCCTGCCTTCAGACAGCAGGAAGTGTCCATTCATTCAAACTCGAAGTAAAAGGAGGAACTTCACGCGTTCGGAGATCTGCTCTCAGTGGCGCTGTGGCTACCCCCCCACCCCCCGCAAGTGTCGGATGGTCAAATACCTTTAATTTTAGTGTACTGTGTTACAGTTTCACTTATTCAGAAGAGCTGTGGCGCACCGCTACCCCACCCCCCCCCGCAAGTGTCGGATGTGTTTTTCAACAGAAGCATTTTAAAATGTCTCGAAACTACAGTTAACATCATATTAATATTGTAGTGCATATGTTTTGTCTCCCGTGGGTCGTACAGTATCAGAAATCAAGAATAAATGGTTTGATCTGAAAATGGCTTCAAACAAACATCTCACCGCAGCACGGACAGGAGGTGGTCAGGAGATGGTGGACAATAAATGCCACGCTGCAAGATGCCAACATGTTTTGCAGCACAAATGATGCGCGCACCTCCTGGTCAGCGCGCACCTCCTGGTCAGCGCGCCTCCTGGTCAGGGCGCCTCCTGGTCAGCGCGCGCCTCCTGGTCAGGGCGCCTCCTGGTCAGGGCGCCTCCTGGTCAGGGCGCCTCCTGGTCAGCGCGCGCCTCCTGGTCAGGGCGCCTCCTGGTCAGGGCGCCTCCTGGTCAGCGCGCGCCTCCTGGTCAGGGCGCCTCCTGGTCAGGGCGCCTCCTGGTCAGCGCGCGCCTCCTGGTCAGGGCGCCTCCTGGTCAGCGCGCGCCTCCTGGTCAGGCGCGCCTCCTGGTCAGGGCGCCTCCTGGTCAGCGCGCGCCTCCTGGTCAGCGCGCGCCTCCTGGTCAGGGCGCCTCCTGGTCAGCGCGCGCCTCCTGGTCAGGGCGCCTCCTGGTCAGCGCGCGCCTCCTGGTCAGCGCGCGCCTCCTGGTCAGCGCGCCTCCTGGTCAGCGCGCCTCCTGGTCAGCGCGCGCCTCCTGGTCAGCGCGCGCCTCCTGGTCAGGGCGCCTCCTGGTCAGCGCGCGCCTCCTGGTCAGGGCGCCTCCTGGTCAGCGCGCCTCCTGGTCAGCGCGCCTCCTGGTCAGCGCGCCTCCTGGTCAGCGCGCCTCCTGGTCAGCGCGCCTCCTGGTCAGCGCGCCTCCTGGTCAGCGCGCCTCCTGGTCAGCGCGCCTCCTGGTCAGCGCGCCTCCTGGTCAGCGCGCCTCCTGGTCAGCGCGCCTCCTGGTCAGCGCGCCTCCTGGTCAGCGCGCCTCCTGGTCAGCGCGCCTCCTGGTCAGCGCGCCTCCTGGTCAGCGCGCCTCCTGGTCAGCGCGCCTCCTGGTCAGCGCGCCTCCTGGTCAGCGCGCCTCCTGGTCAGCGCGCCTCCTGGTCAGCGCGCCTCCTGGTCAGGGCACCTCCTGGTCAGGGCACCTCCTGGTCAGCGCGCCTCCTGGTCAGGGCGCCTCCTGGTCAGCGCGCGCCTCCTGATCAGGGCGCGCCTCCTGGTCAGGGCGCGCCTCCTGGTCAGGGCGCGCCTCCTGGTCAGGGCACCTCCTGGTCAGCGCGCACTGGTCGACAGGGCGCCTCCTGGTCAGGGCGCGCCTCCTGGTCAGGGCGCCTCCTGGTCAGGGCGCAACCACATTCTGCAGGTTATATTTCGGATCAGATATAATAATCTATTGCTCTGATGGTGTTTGGCACAAGATCAGTCTTAATTCGTACTTGTTCTGCGGCGGTGTATGGGGATTTTATGTACCTGGGTGTTAATATGAGGAGCGGCTTTGATGACCAAGGGGAGCGCACGACTCACTGAAGCCTGCGCGACACACCAGACAAATTAAACCTAAAATTATAATTCTAATTCAAACAGAATAACCTATTGTCAAGAATAATTATGGTGCGTGAATATTTTAAACCCAAAATATTTTCTAAATAACGAAATATGAAGTTATTAGTGGAGAAATCCCGTCTGGATGACAGCAGACTGACGCTCCTAAATTATACGACAGGTCCGGACCACTCGTAGATTTTGTTCGTATCTGAAGAAAATCGTAGGATACGAAAACATTGTTGGATGCCACAAATGATCCTAAATCACTCGTACGAACAGTTTAAGAACAAATCTGTGCGTACAAACGGTTCGTGCATGAGGGCCAGTGTTAGTGAAGAAGGTAAGAGGGGTAGAGAAAGTACCTTCATGGAAAATAGAGCATTATTGGAAGAAGAAGTGTGTGAAGATGTATTAATAAATATACCGTTCAGTAGATCGGAGTTAAATCGTGTACTTCAAAAATGTGAAATATCTGCTCCGGGAAAGGATCAAATTTGTTATATAATGGTAAAACATCTTAGTGATTCTTCTAAAGAAATTGTTTTAGAATTATATAATAGAGTTTGGGAGTCGGGAATATTGCCACAGTCATGGAAGGAAGCGATTGTTATACCTATAAGGAAACCAGGTAAAGATCATACTCACCCGGGGAGCTATAGGCCAAT
>JBBPBX010012549.1:43028-53862 GCA_038048925.1 Garcialebias charrua
TAAACATGTTTAAAAATTGATTTTGGAGCATTTAGAATTGATTCTGAATCGCCAGGACTAAGAATCCAGAGTCTTTAAAAAATCTATTTTTTCCTACACCCCTACTGGCAAACTTCCTTTTGATCTTTAAAAAAACAACATTAATACAAAGAATTGTATTTTATGTTATTGTGACATGTTTTACACATTAATAATGTTAATTGTTTTGTTACAGCCCACCCCAAAAAATAAGGGTCACAACTACAGTAGTCAAGTCAAGTCAATTTTATTTATATAGCACAGTTAAAAGGGTCCCCGGTTCAAATCCCGGTCTGTCTGAATCGAAAAATTGATTTTGAATCGAATCGTGATACCAAAAATCGGAATCAAATCAATTCTCCAGACACTGAGAGATTCATACCCCTATTTGCCAGCAAAGCTGAAATTCTGCACACCTTCCTAGGCAGAGTCTGTGTTGACAGTCAGTTCTGGGGGTTGGGTTAACGCAAATTAATGTAAATGAACAGCAATTGTTAACACCCCCAGGTAATGCTTCTGGAATGGGGACATTCTTCCAAAACTTTGAAGCCTGTTTTCTCCCTAATCTTATTTGCAGATTGCCAACATTGAAATGGCTGTATCTTCTTCATTTTTTTTTTTGAGCGACATGTGTTTGGCATCATCGGATAGCTTAGAACCCACACTTTAAGATTCTGTAAATAACTCAAAATGACCCAGGGGAGACTTGTTCCTGGTTTTGCCACGGCCAGTCACATATGTTGAAGATAAAATAATAATAAATAAATAAAAATCTGAATCCTTCTAAAAAAAAGGTTAAAGACAAAACCATGTCCATTAATATGTTCTGGATGATTGAGAATATTCACCAGAAACAGGAAGCCTTCTTTGGACGTGTCCATAATATGTCCTAACGAACTGAACAAATATATAAGTAACTTATCCATAACTCTTCCTGCTCTTAAGCATAACTTAGATAAGCATATACCCATGCAGATCTCATGATCAACATAGTGTAACTTATGCAGAGCATGTTGGAGCATTTTGTGACGAGGGTGGTTGTTACACAGGGACGTAAAGCATCAGTGTATGAATGAAATGCTAAACATGTTAATGTAAGTCATATTAGTTAGGTGTAAGTTTTGATTAGGTTACCTGCTCGCTCATACATGATGTTGTTTCCACAACATATTGTAATATCTGTGCCTTAAAGGGTTAATGTTCTGGGTTTGGATTCCAATGTCGGGACCGGTAGGATCTAGGTGTGTGTGAGAGAGAGTGACAGAGGAGGGTTGAGACATGGAGAATCTACAGTGGTGCTTGAAAGTTTGTGAACCCTTTATAATGTTCAATATTTCTGCATAAATATGACTATAAGATGTGCATGAATATGACAGCAGCAGATTTTCACACAGGTCCTAAAACTAGATAAAGAGAACCCAGTTAAACAAATGAGAAGAAAAAACATTATACATGGTCATTTATTTATTGAGGAAAGTCATCCAATATTACATATTTGTGTGTGGCAAAAGTATATTAAGATCTAGGATTAACAGTTTATTTTAAGATGAAATTAGAGTCAGGTGTTTTCAATCAATGGGATGATGATCAGGTGTGAGTGGGCACCCTGTTTGGTTTAAAAAACATTGACAAGTTGAACATCAGAAGAAGAGTTGTTGATGTTCATCAAGCTGGAAAAGGTTACAAAAAAAAGAGTTTGGACTCCACCAATCCACAGTCAGACAAATTGTGTTCAAATGGAAGAAATGTATCTTCCTATGGGCCCATTACCTGCAGGAGGAGCCATACAAGTTGGGTACATGATGCCTTGGGCCGTGGCCAAAGGCGGGGGCCTTGGCGCTCACACTCTGGCTTTACAAAGCTGTCTCTTAGGACATGGAACGTAACCACTGTGACTGGGAATGAGCCTGAGCTTATGTGTGAGGTTGAGAGGTACCAACTAAATATAGTTGGGCTCACTTCGATGCACAGCATGGGCTCTGGAACCAATATTCTTGAGAGGAGCTGGACTTTATTCCACTTTGGAGGTGTCCATGGTGACAGGCACTGAGCTGGTGTGGGTCTACTTTTAGCCCCCTGACTTGGTGCTTGTGTGTTCGAATATTCCCCAGTGGCTTGTGAGTGGCCTTCAGGTGTGGGGATAAGCTCTGACTTTTGTTTGTGCCTATGCGCCAAATTGCAGTTCAGAGTATCCGGCCTTCTTTTAGTCCTTTGTGGGGGTGCTGGAAGATGCGCCAGATGGGGACTCATTTGGGAGGAACTGCCTCTCTGATCTGAACCCAAGCGGTGTTCTGTTGTTGGACTTCTGTGCTAGTCATAGTTTGTCCATCACAAACACCATGTTTGAACATAAGGGTGTCCATAAGTGTACATTAATTAGCACCAGGACACTATAGGTTGTAGATGGATGATTGCCTTTGTAGTCATGTCATCTGATTTGCGGCTGTTTGTTTTGGACACTCCGGTGAAGAGAGGAGCTAAGCTGTCAACTGATCACCACCTGGTAGTATTCAGCAACTGATCACCTCAGTTGCTGAATACAGCAACTCAGACTGAGGAAGTCTTTCGGACGAAAGACGAAACGTTTCTACAATTTTTTTGCTTTGTTTTGTTTTTTGAATGTCCAAAGGACCAGACTTAGCTTTTTTAGATTTTTCTACCTAGATTATTGAGCATGCATCAGGGCACCTGGTAGTAAGTTTGGTCAGATGGCGAAGGAAGATGCCGGACAGACCTCGTAGACCCAAATGTGTAGTGAGGGTTTTCTGTGAACCCCTGGCAGAAGAACCCCTCAGAAAGATCTTCAACTCGCTGAGGCAGGAGACATTGAATCTGAGTGGGCCATGTTTCGCTCCTCAATTGTTATAGTGGCTGCCTTGAGCTGTGGCCACAAGGTTATTGGTGCTTCTCGTGATGACCGTTCTCGAACTCTGTAGTGGACACCCCAGGTTAGGGAGGCTGTTAAGCTGAAGATGGAGTCCTTGTTGGCTGGTGGGACTCCGGAGGCAACTGAGGAGTACTGAAGGGTCAAGCAGTCCATAGCCTTCACTGTGGGCCAGTTTACACGGCGCGTATTTTGAGTGTAACCGCTACTTTCTCTTTGCGACTTTGCTTATCGCCTACACGACGCTGCTGGCCCCCCTCGATGACTCCGATACTTTCCTGATCCTGCTCTCAAGGTGGAAGTTTTTCGCTGACCCCCCGCTGATAATGTAAACATCTCCCGTGGAGCTTTTGTGTCAACCACATGCGCGCAGCCCGCATGCGCGGACAGTCTGACATTTCACGTGTCACGCTGCAAAATATAACAGTTTAACAATAATAAACAGTATTTATGTTGGCGTGGGAGATGTAAATTTATCTGAACTACAGTATCTATCTGGACTCGTTACATTTTTTAAACAGTGCGTAACGTGCTGTGAAAATGAAGACACCAGGTTTATTTTTTATTTATTTATTTATTCAGCACCACAAAGTTTAAACACAAACACTGAGAATTAAACTGAACACACTATTAAAACACGTGAACCGAACTGTAACTACGTTAATGAACTGGACTCTTGCTGTGTGTTCATCTGGACCCATCAGAACCGCCGAACCATCAGCCTGTCAACGACAGCTTCTCCACCTGGCAGAAATAAATAAATAAATAAAAACTCAGTTGTTGTGTGATCAAAGTAAACACAAGCAAACATTATATTAAGAACGTTGATTTACCTGCTGTAAGTCAGCTGTTTATCACGGAGTAAAGTCCGGTTCTGGGGCCTCATGTACAAAGACTTGCGTAGATTTCTTACTGAAAAGTCACGTACGGACAAATCCAGAAAAGTGTCCACGCACAAAAAAATCCAGAATTATCAAACTGTGCGTACACCTGAATCCACGCACATTCCTTATGTACAACACAATTGACGTGGAACTGAGCGCACGTGAGACACCTCCCCTGACACGCCTTCATTTACATATGTTAAACAGATGCTAATTACTTCCTGCATGTGTGAAGGACATGTTTGTTTGATCCCTGCGCGATCAGAAATCATTTCTAGATTCGGGAATATAATGAATTTAATATAATATGAGTGAGGACAAACATCCTAAGTAAGAATAGTAATAAAATGTGTTCATCATGCAAAGAACGAGTGATTGTGTGTCGGTATGCGCACCCTGCTGTGGTGCGCGAACCGGCTCATTCATTCATTCTGTGTGGAAATATTAACTTTGCGCACGAGTTTATTACCATAATTACTGTAAACACAGAGGAACTTACTTGGATGTTTGCTAGAACATAGATCTTTGTTTATGTAGATGATGTGAAGAAACGAGTCTGTGCGTCTTGGTGGAGACATTTCATGACATCACGTGATGTTGGCGTCTCCAGACGCTGCTCCCTCCGCAGCCCTGTGCGCAGTCTGTCTGTGAAGCTTTTACTCTCCTACAAGTTATATAACAAGGTGTACTTTCACGTGTCATTTTGGGGGAATCTACAATAAACGCAGATAATGAAACACCTCCAGCTGCCGTGTCGACACCGGTGAGGGTGCGCGCGCGCTCCAAAGCGCGACCACTCAGCCTTTGGAAACATATGGATGAGACCATTCTATTGGACATGATCCGGCTTTGTGTGGACTGGACTGCAGTCCCGATCGACCTGCAGCTCCCTCATAGCTCGGGAACAGTTTGACCGCTGCTTCTGTATGCACGCGTGATGCACGGCTCCCCAGAGCGCAGCAGTGCCAAACTGAAAAATTATTATTTCTGAAAACGGCTGATAAGCCATATCCTAGATCGGAAAATTATATCTGTTTCTAAATAAATGCTCTGCGTGTTACACTATTTATTATAACCTCCAGTAAGGCTGAATGAATCCGTTCCTGTTAAATTTATTTTTGGCACAACTTTGCGCGTGCTTTATTTCACTGCGTCATGTGGATGTAATACTTGTTAATCGTGTGTTTGGAGGGAATATTAATCATTTTCACATCATGAACAGTTAATAATAATAATAATAATAATAATAATAATTATGAATTCAATTTATAACGCACTTTTCATTAATGGAAATCTCAAAGTGCTACAAGGTGCAACATATTTGAATGTCAATAAGACAAATAATAAAACAATTAAAATCAACAACAGTATCAACTAAGATCAAAAGTAGAATCATGAGGAGTAAAGTATGCTCGGTTGAAAAGAAAGGTCTTCAAGCCGCTCTTAAAGTCAACCACAGATTGTGGGGCTTCAGTTTCACAGCGGCACCTGTAAGTGTCGCCAAAGGAAATATAACCACAGAAACGTGCGTACGCAAGCAGGGGAGCAGCCGTGGATTTGTACGTGGATGCGCAGGTATTCCCGTTCATATCAGATTTGATACATACGCCACTTTGCGTGGAAAGTGACGTGCGCAATGTTTTTGTGCGCACGCATGGTTGATACATGAGGCCCCTGGTCCACAGTCCACTCAGCGGTTCTGGTCCACAGTCTCAGCGTCTGGTGTGCAGCTTGTTAGATGAAGCGGGTCCCACTGACTCAAATCTGTTGACTCTTATCCAAATTCCAGCTTTAACTTGTTGTTAACTTGTTGACAACAACTTGTAGTTAGCTGATTTTAGCCAGAGAGGAAAACAGACGAGGCAGGCTCTCGGCTGCTGTTTACCTCAGGCTGCACGCATGCGCAGTAGTGAAGGTTCCAAAAATCACAGCGCCATCTAAAGGCCCAGCATGGTAACTACAGTGAAATCATGAGGACGGGGGGTGGAGGGGGAGAGAGTCGTATCCACAGAATTCGACAGTGTCAATGCAAAACTTTTCACCTAATTAACATACCCAAAACATCCGTTTCCCCCACACAGTGTCCGTGTAAACAGGGCCTGTGACTGAAGCAAAAGCTCAGATGTGGGAGGAGTTCGGTGAGGCCTTGGATAAAGACTCTCGATCGACTCCCAGGAGATTCTGGCAAACCATCTGGTGGCTAAGGAGGGGAGAACATTGCTTTACTAACACTGTTTTCAGTGAAGGTGGGGTGCTATTGACCTGAACTAATGATCGCTTCAGGAGTTGGAAGGAATATTTCTTGGACCTTTTCAACCCCGCCAGCATGTAGAACCCGGTTAAACAAATCTGATGGAGAAAGCTAAGTTGGTCTGTCCATAACCATGACTGAGGTTGTCAAGATAGTTAAAAAGTTTCACGGCGGCAGAGCTCTGGAGGTGGATGAGATTCACTCTGATTTCCATAAGGTTCTGGATGTTGTGGGTTTGTACTTGGTTTGCATTGCCAGTACTAAGTTGGACCTCTTCAGGGTGAGAGTTGGACTCCGCCAGGGCTGCCTTTTGTCACAGATTCTGTTCATCGAGCTTTCGACTTGGGACCCAAAGGACGCGGGTTCGCGCCTCGGCCACTACACACCTTGGGGTGTCTATGAGTGCACACCTAATTCTCCAGCTCCCCGGGCGCTTTCTGGCTGTTCACTGCACCACCTGGTGGTGGTTGGGTTAAATGCAGAGACAAATTTCGTCTGTGTATGGGAAACATACACAGATGACAGACAAAGACATTATTATTATTATTATTATTATTAACTTTTATGGACAGAATTTCTTGATGCAACCAGGGAGCAGAGCGATTCCAATTCGGTGGCCTCAGGATTTCATCCCTGCTCTTTTCAGATGATGTGGTCCTATTGGCATCATTGTGTTGTGATCTCCACCTCTCACTGGAGCAGTTCACAGCTGAGTGTGAAACAGCTGTGATGAGAATCAGCACCTGCAAATCTGAGACCACTGTCCTCAGTTGGAAAAGGGTGGCTTGCTCTCTTCGGGTTGAGAGTGACGTTTTGCCTCAAGTGGAAGAGTTTAAGTATCTTGGGGTTTTGTTCATGAGTGAGGGAAGAATGCAGCGTGAGGTTGACAAATGGATTTGTCTGCAGTATTGCAGACACTCTGCTTGTCTGTTGTGATGAAAAGGGAGCTGAGCTGTAAGACAAAGCTCTCTGTTTACCAGTCAGTCTGTGTTCTTACCCTCACCTATGATCACAAACTCTGGGTAGTGACCAAAAGAATGAGATTGCAGATACAGGTGGTTGAAGTTATTGTCATCTACAAGGTAGCTGGACTCTCCCTTAGAGATAGGGTGAGATGTTTGATTATCTGGGAGAGACCAGCAGTAGAACCGCTGCTCCTCCCCATCAAAAGGAGCCAAATGAGGTGGTTCAGGCATCTGGCAAGGATGCTTCCTGGGCGCCTCTCTAGGGAGGTGCTTCGGACATGTCCGACTGGGAGGAGACCCCGTAGAAAACTCAGGACATGCTGGCAAGACTACGTTTCTTGGTTGGCCTTTGAATGCCTTGGGTTCCTCCCAAAAGAGCTTGAAGAGGTGGCTGTAGAAAAAGATGTCTGGGCCTCCTTGCTCAAGCTGCTGCCCCCGTGACCCAACTTCGGAATAAGCAGAAGATACTGGATGACTGAGAATCTTCACCAGCATACTGGATGGATGTTACCCTCCCCAGGTGAGTGGTCAACCAACAAAGATCACTCCAAGAACAAGGTGTTTAATAGTCTGCGAGGTCACGAAGGACCCCAGTGGAACTTCTAAGCTACTGGAGACCTCTCTCACATTGGCTAATGTTAATGTTAATGAGAACACTGAACAACAGTGGTGTGCATGGCAGCGTTGCAATGAGAAAGCTACTGCACTCCATAAAGAACATTGCTGCTCATCTGCAATTTGCTAAAGACCAGGCGGACGAGTCAGAAGACTATTGGAATAATTTTTTGTGGATGGATGAGACCAAATTAGAACTTTTGTTTTAAATGACAAGTGTTATGTTTGGAGAAAGGAAAACATTCATTCCTGTATAAGAACCTTCTCCCATGTGTGAAACATGGTGGTGGTTGTATCATGATTTGGACCTGTTTTTCTGCATCTGGGCCAGGATGGCTTGCCATCATTGCTGGAATAAGGAATTCTGAGTTCTATCAGAGAACTCTAATGGTGTAGTCACACCAAGCAGCGTTTTGACCTCCAAAGCGTCCAGTTTACATGTAAAGTCAATGGTGGACGTGCTTCCAGGCACCTCCTGGCGTCAGGTCGCTTGCGTGTTGAGCGTGCTGGGAAGCGTTTTTCCGTGCACGTGAACCGGCTTCCGCCTCCAAACCGAGCCTTCAACATGCTGAAGATTTTGCGGTTCAAACTTTCAAACGCCGCTCAACTCTACCTGATTGGTTGGTGTGTCAACCAATCAGGGACAGTCGGGGGGTGAAGAGAGGGGGCAGGGGGAGAGTCCCTATGTGACGCGGAAACGAGGGTGCGCGCGCACTATGTGACGTATTGTTTGTCGGAAAAAAAAAGAAAAGACCCGCGAGGTCGTGGACTATGGAAGAGAAACTCATTGTAGCTGTGTGTTCGCGACAATTCCTTCACGACCAGTCAAGTCTGCTCGACAGAGACGGAAATAAACAGCTCCTCGCCTGGCGGAGTGAGCAGGACTCTGTGCGCAGGACTCTGTATACCGGTAAGCTCCTCCCACACACCCAGCAGCTTCTGGCTTCTGGCGTTCAGGTTTGAACACGCTGCATTCACAAGTGCGTCCACTTGCGTGCGTGAGGAGCTTTTTGGAGGTTCAAAACGCTGCTTGGTGTGACTGTACCATAAAGGAAAATGTCAGGACATCTGTCCATGAACCGGATCTCAAGATAAAGTGGGTCATGCAGCAAGACAATGACCCTAATGACCCAATCAACAATTGTGGCTTATCTGAATCTGACTCCCACCTTTGGACCTCGGATACAAGCTGACTATCAAATTTCTCCTGGGACATGGGAACAAAAGCTTTGTTTATCGCAACCCCTTCGTGCAGGCTTATCAGAACTGCTGGCTGAAACAACCTCATCAGAACTGTGGCCTATCTGAAAATGCCCATGGACAAATCTCAACACATTGACATCAAATGCATATGTAATGTGTCTTTAAATATGCTGGCTGGGAGAGTATTTTTGATGTCTTAGATTGTGTCCTGATAGGACAAAATGTGAATAGATCTTCTTTTGTAATACCACTATCTATCCCAGTGATCCTCACTTTTTTATTTTTATTTAAAAAGCCATATCCACAGATCAAAGTCAAGGGGAGAGCTGTGATATCACCCCAAGTCACTCAAATAAAATAAAAAATTAAACAACCCATCTTTGAACAAAAAAGAAACACAGCCAGAACATGATCTGTTTAAACAAAATGTACATTAGTACTGAGATGAGCGAAAGCTGTGGTGCATGTCTTTGACATTCTTTTTTATGTATTTGTAATTTGTTGTTGCAGCCACAGTGAGGCATTCAAGATGGGCTTGGGTCAGTTGGTTTCTTTGTTTTTGCTTGATAGTGTTCATGGTTAAAAATGTTGATTGCGTAAATATGTCATCTTTTAGCTATTAAATTTTTTTTATATAAAAAAAAAACTTGTTTTTTTCCTCTCTTTTGTTTTCTATTGTTTATTGTTTGTTTATTGTTTATTGTTTATTGTTTAAGGAAATTCTACCACTGCTGTTCATTGTTCTTTAGTTTTAGCAGGTCGCTTTCGTAAATGAGCCCATGAGGTTCAAAAGATTTACCTGACTAAATAAAGGTTGAATGAATGAATGAATTACCCAATCCCATGAAGAAAACACGTCAACAATAACAATGAATAGGCTGTAATATGTGTACGGATGAAGATCCCCGTTTTTCATTTCCACCTGCCCCTCATGTAGCCATGCCTAGAACCAGCCCTGCTTAGATGCTCCTAGTTCCTTCATCGCAGATGAAAGAAGGTGTGGAGACGCATGCGGCCGGTAGCTGATCCATCTGAGATTACAGGACATTTTTTATGCCTTTTGACCGGCAGGTCAGCGGACGCATGCGGCCGTTAGTTGATCCATCTGAGATTAACAAGACATTTTTTAACATCTTTTTACCGACAACGGGTCAGCGGAAGCACGCGGCCAGCTGATCTGAGATTAACAGGATATTTTTTACGTCTTTTGACCAGCGGGTCAGCGGATGTGCATGACCAATGATGATCAGCTGATCCATCTGAGATTACCCTGATGCATGCTCATCTCATTTCATCTGAGATTAACAATACTTTTTTTTTACTTCTACCAGCCGTTCAGACCTGCCTCCTCCTCAACAAGTAGATTAACACAATGTTCGTAAAACCGCATCAAAGAAAGAGTAGGAGAAGAGAGGGGGAGAGTCCCTATGTGACGCGGAAACGAGGGGGCGCACGCACTATGTGACGTATTGTTTGTGGGACACAGAAAAGACCCGCGAGGTCGTGTACTATGAAGAGAAACTCATTGTAGCTGTGTGTTCGCGACAAGTCCTTCACAACCAGTCAAGTCTGCTCCACAGAGACGGAAATAAAAAGCTCCTCGCCTGGCGGAGTGCGCAGGACTCTGTGCGCAGGACTCTGTATACCGGTAAGCTCCTCCCACACACCCAGCAGCTGTTTCGCGTTCTGGCGTTCAGGTCCAAGTAGGTCTGGAGACCAAGTGCGTCCACTTGCGTGCGTGACGAGCTTTTTGGAGGTTGAAACGCTGTTTGGTCTGAATGCACCATTAGGACTTGTGTGAAAATCAGATAATGATTTATGTCATATTTAGGCACAAATACAGAAAAATTTAAAAGGTTCACAGAAATTCATTCACCACTGCACTGGACTTTGTGTTCATAGGCTGGACTTGTTCATTGACTGTACATGGTTTACAAGTATTGGACTTTGTTCTCATGGACTGGACTCGTACATTGACAGACTTGATGATTATGAATTAGACTGAGTGTGCTTG